>JACXGI010004347.1:0-27896 GCA_016801175.1 Esox masquinongy
TGTGTGTGTGTGTGTGTGTGTGTGTGTGTGTGTGTGTGTGTGTGTGTGTGTGTGTGTGTGTGTGTGTGTGTGTAAAATGTGGAAACAGAGAAATTGTATTATTTTTGGAATTTTGAATTTGTAACCTCGTACAACCATCCTGATCTCGCAAGCTCACATTCTGTTTGTGTGTCACTTCACACATCAATCTGAACATCCACAATATATTTTTTTCTTCCTCAAACCAAGTTTTGGCCGGACCAATCAGTGTTCTCTGATAATCAGTGACAGGGTTTTAGTTGATGACGACCAAAATAAGCCAAATGCTCCTCAATTCTACCTACCACACAAACGCATTTATTGCAAATGCTAACTGAACATCCTGGAACATCTGTTAAGGGTAGCCCTAATTCTAATAATTTGTGGTTAGCTGCATTTGATGTCTCAAATATCTTCTTGGTGTGTACGATGATGTATCGTGTGCGCACATTGTATTTACACTGATGACAATAGTCATTGATACCAGACATGCTAACTAGCTAAGATAAATTAACATATCTGCTGCCAGCATTGATGTATTCACAGAATGATATCAGGCATGTTGTACAAACATCATATGTGTCATTGTTTGGATTGGTTTCGAGGGAACTAATAGCCTGCAGAATAACTTTTCTCAACGCCCACTGTCAACACGCATGCCAAACCTTTAGAGCGTGTGGATGTCCAGACTGATGTGTGGAGTGGTACAGAATGTGAGCTCACGAGATCCGGATGGTTGTACGAGGCTAATGTTTACCACTGTGTTGCATCACCTCTTCTTTTAACAATACTCTGTAAGCATTTGGGAACTGAGGAGACCAATTGCTGTAGTTTTGAAAGTAAAATGTATTCCCATTTTTGCTTGATATAGGATTTCAGCTGCTCAACAGTTCAGGGTCTCCTTTGTCATATTTTTCATTTCATAATGCGGCAAATGTTTTCAGTGGATGACAGGTCTGGATTGCAGGCAGGCCACTTTAGCACCCAGAGTCTTTTACTACGGAGCCATGCTGTTGTAATAGCCGCAGAATGTGGTTTGGCATTGTCTTTCTGAAATAAGCAAGGGCTTTCCTAAAAAAGATGTTGTCTGGATGGCAGCATATGTTGCTACAAAACAAAACAGATGTCATCTATGACATGTGCAATGATGCACCCCCATACCATCACAGATGCTGGATCTTGTTCATATATTGTTTCTTCTGTGCATGGTAGAGTTTTAACTTGCATTTGTGGATACAGCGATGTACTGTGTTCACACACAATGGTTTTCAGAAGTGTTCCTGAGCCCATGCAGTGATTTCCACTACATAATCTTTTTTGTCTGTTTTTAATGGAGTGCCACCTGAGGGCCCGAAGATCACGGACATCCAATTTTGGTTTTCAGCCTTGTCCCTTGTATACAGAGATTTCTCCAGATTCTCTTAATCTTTTAAGAATATTATGTAATGTAGATGATGAGATCCCCAAACACTTTGCAATTTTACATTGATAAACGTTATTCTTCAAGAGTGGTGAACCCCTCCCCATCTTTACTTCTGAAAGATTCATCCTCTCTGGGATGCTTTTTTATACCCAATCATGTTATTGATTTGTTGCCAATTAATCGAATTTGCTGTGATATGTTCCTCCAGGTTTATTTTTTAGCATTACACAACTTTTCCAGTCTTTTGTTGCCCCGGTCCCAACTTTTTTGAAATGTGTTCATGGCATCAAATTCAAAGTGGGCATATATTTTTCAAGAAACAATAAAATGTCATAGTTTCAACATTTGATATGTTGTCTTTGTAGCATTTTCTTTTGAAAATAGGGTATAAATAATTTGCACTCTCATTGCATTCTGTTTTTCTTTACATTTTACACAGCGTCAAAACTATTTTGGAAACGGGTTGTATTTTATTATTATTCGAACCACTACTCCTTCCACAGCATATAAGGTTGACAGATTGTTCAAAATTTTATAACATAAAGAATAGTTGAGTATAGTGTGATTGTATACAACTTTTTCAAATCTTTCATACTTTCTGAGATATTTTATTGGACTTTTACGTTTCCATTACATTGAGATTCCTGAGAAAGCACCCATTCTGACATCATTAACACTCTGTTCACTGTGAACATGCAAAAAGTTGAAATTCAAAATTAGAAAACACTTTCTCAGAAAAGGTAGAAAAGAAAGTATCATAAAAAGTATTTGCCTAGATCTAAATTCTAATTATAGAATGTGCATATTAATTCATAATTTGCATATTTAGCTTTAATTAACCAACTAACAATGTATTTTAAATCATTCAACCCACAGTATAGACCAAACTTTTAGGCTATACCAAATTCAGAATCTTAAACTTTTTTTGGTCTTCCTCTACTTCTCTGCTATACAACTATAAACAATTCTTCCACAATTCTTTCCACTGCTATGTGTTTGCTCCCATCCGATAGGTGTAATCCAGGTTGATAACTTAAAAAAAACTTCCAAAGTAGACCATGACATCATGTCTGACTTCAAGGTTTTCCGTATCCCTCTAGACGCCACTGTATCATGTTACTAAACCCAAAACTGGTTCTTTTATTTAATAGGCTATATACAAGTTTTTTTTCAAAGGAACTTTAACATCTACATTAAAAACAATGCTGACTAAGTGATCTGGGGGGTAAATCTTCAGCAAATCATCTGATTATCTTGGAAACTGTTAAGTCAAGGACAGCCGCCCTGTTTAAACCCTTCAGCTTTATTGACTTACTTCACTTGACAAGGTGTCCGTGAACAAGTTTGACCAGCGCTGGAGTGAGTAGGTGTGTGTGTCTGTGTGAAGAGGTCTGACCAGCACTGGAGTGAGTAGATGTGTGTGTCTCTATGAAGAGGTTTGACCAGCGCTGGAGTGAGTAGGTGTGTGTGTGTGTCTCTGTGAAGAGGTCTGACCAGCACTGCAGTGAGTAGGTGTGTGTCTCTATGAAGAGGTCTGACCAGCACTGCAGTGAGTAGGTGTGTGTCTCTATGAAGAGGTTTGACCGGCGCTGGAGTGAGTAGATGTGTGTGTCTATGTGAAGAGGTTTGACCAGCGCTGGAGTGAGTAAGTGTGTGTGCGTCTCTGTGAAGAGGTCTGACCAGCGCTGGAATGAGTAGGTGTGTGTGTGTGTGTGTGTGTGTGTGTGTGTGTGTGTGTGTCTCCATGAAGAGGTCTAACCAGCGCTGGAGTGAGTGTATGTCTCTGTCCGTCTGAAATTGTAGAGTTGCTCTAAGCAGCCCTGAAGACATGTTGTGGATATCGAATTTAACAAAGCCACTAATTACTGCAACTACACAAGACCTAAGCTTAGGGGGCATGACTCTCGGGGTTTGGGTGTTTGACTCTGGGGATTAGGGTGTATGACTCTGGGGGTTAGGGTGTATGACTCTGGGGGTTAGTGTAAATGAATCTGGGGGTTAGGGTGTATGACTCTGGGGGTTAGGGTAAATGACATTGGGGGCTGGGGTAAATTATTCAGGGGGCTAGGGTGCATGACTCTGGGGGCTAGGGCAAATTACTCTTGGGGCTAGTGTAAATGACTGTGGGGGCTAGGGTAAATTACTCTTGGGGCTAGTGTAAATGACTGGGGGCTAGGGTAAATTATTCTGGGGGTTAGGGTTCATGCCCACAGCTTCAGGTGAATGGAGTTCAGCCCTGGTGCCTTGCCATTTCAAATCCAAAAGGCCTTGTCTCTGAGCGGATGAAATAATGATGTACATAATTAGGTGATTTCTTTGGCTTTAGCCCATCATTTGCAATCTCTACTAGGCCAACATTATGGAACTCTTTGAAGATGGTAACAATTTATGAACATTTAACAATTTAATTTTGAGTTTTAGGACAACAAAAAAAGAGACTGAAAAATTATTTGAAATTCAAGTAGATTTGTCAGGTCTTCTGTAAATTACAGATTCTCTGACTCAGATCAAACACTCTGACCGCCAAGTCCTATGTACAACTCGATATATAAGTCTGAAACGTTGTAGGCATGGAGGCACAGACGCAGGGAGAACGAAGAGGCTTTTAATAAAAGAACAAAAACTGGTTTCCACGCTCCAAATGCGGGAGAGAGGGCGTTGGATTCCACTGGCAGGGCTGACCTGCTGTGCCAGGACGTGACAAAGTCTCTATTAAAACAACAAAAGAAAAAACAAATGTGATGAGGCCTGTGAGACAGTGTGAAAATGACATGTTCATGTACAGTATACATGCAAATATTTTGAGGGTGATTGTTTCCGCTGCGTAGGTCTACTTCCAATGAATTAGTTTAAAGAAAGTGTAGACATCAACCAAAGTTGTCAGTGCAAAGGTCTTAGTGCTTGTCCAGTTTAAAAACTAGAGCAATATCATTTTAGCTTGACCTCCAAAAAAAGTAATTATAAACCACTTCCAAATAAACATCCCAGAATTGAAAGAACATTTTAGGATGATCTTGTATGCATCATATCCCCCCTGTCATGTATTTGTAGATTGATTGAAATACCTGGAACTGGTTTGCCTTGGAAGTCTCAAGCATGTAACAGCACAGTGTGTGGAAGTGGTGATGATAGTAATCATTATTAACGGTCACCTGAAGATAGCAGTGTGTTAAAGTGATTAGTGGAAGGAAGGATGACCCCTTTAATCAATCCAAAAATCTATTGTAGATAAATGCTTAGTCAATAGATAACATCTCCCCCTAGGTAATATGCACACACACACAGACACACACACACGCACGCACATGCACGCACACACACACACACACAGTCACACTTTGGAGTTATGTCCAATGTCATGAAGTTTGCAGAGAAGTTGAAAATGTAATTACGGCAAACTAAAAAGTGCTGTAGTTCTTGAGATATCAGAGGGATCTGACATAACACAATGTTCTCCATCCAAATGAATCCCTATTCTTATTAATTGGTGAAACACAGAGCTCTATATAGGGAATTGGGTGTTTAATTTGGAACACAGCTTTCAGTGGTCTTCACAGAAATCCAGCAGGACATTCAATCAGTCAGACTGGCTCTTTAAGGACTGTAACTGGTTAAACTGGGTGAGATGAAAAGAAAAAAGAAAAAAAACATTTTCCCCCCATGAATAAAGAAATAACAAATGGTGTATGTGGTGGATCATGAATGGATTATGCTATAATTGTCTTCTGTCATTAATTCTGTATTGAAAAGTCATGTTCAGACAGTGATCCCCGCAAAATAAATACCAATGCAATTATCAGAGTATCTATTATAGGGCTTTTCAAGCTTGTTGACTCTGTTGAGGTGTTTGGCATCAGGTCAATACTGTGCTCATATACAGATTAGATCTAGTGAAAACATTGGCCTGTCACTAACGTCAACGTGTCAAAGTTTTAGTCGTTTTCTTGCCAGAGTAAATGATGCATTTATTTGAGAGGCAAATACAACTGGAACATTGGATACAAAGAATACAACACTTAATCATTATAACATTTGTTTCCAATGTGATGTGCGAAGGTGAAACAAATTACAGGACGATCCTTCTCTATCAACAGACCCAGTGAAATACAACATTCAAAACCTCTTCTTTGACACTGTCTAGCCTAATAAAGTTTCCTTGGACAAGTCAGGTGAATATGTTGGTTTGACTGAAACACCTTACTTAAACAGTCATATAGCATTATTTTGTAGTTCCTTGGGTAAACATGCTTCAGTCTCATATCTGAGACAATGGGAGAGGAGTTGAGCTACAGACTGGAATAGCTGTTGCCCTGCACTCCACAAACTTCATGTAGGGATAAAGGACTCAGTGAGTCAGAGTCAGTAGTGAAATCTGTAAAGAAGTCAGTGAGTCAGTCAGCAGAGGAATCTGTAGAGGAGTCAGTCAAGGAGTCAGAGTCAGTCAATACAGAAATTAGTAGAGGAAACAGTATTCTGCGGAGTCAATAAAGGAGTCAGTGAGCCAGTGTCAGACGTCAAAGTCAGTAGAGGAGTCAAATAGTCAGAGGCAATAAATGAGTCTGTGTGTCTGTGTGTTATTATAAGTACAGGAGTCAGTGAGTCAAAAAGAGTAGGCAGATTAAAGGCAACAACACATAGAAAATAATGCATGTCTAGCATTGTTTGTGATGGCACAGTGTGTTGCAATTACCACTATCTGTATGTGGCAACCATCTAACCACCCATAATTCCTACTAATAATTCCTACGGCGACAGTCAGAGAGCATGTGGTGCAAGGTGAAAGGATGGCTAACACGATGAAAATAGGAATGCATTGTAGGCTATGGGATTGTAGCCAAGTTTATAGACACAATGCACACAAGACAACTTCCTCCCAGTTAGCTATTTGACCTCTACAGCTAGTATTGACATTAGAATTAAAGGTGCCTTATGCAGCATTTTTCATATCAAAATATCCGACAATAACCCTTATATATCATCCGCTAACGTTAAAAAAGAGTATCTGGCAGAGTGTCAGGACTGACATTATCCCCACTGCCTTGGTTGCAAGTAAAACGTAGAAGTCTGAGACGTTCATAGGCGTGTACATCCTTGAAGGTTTGTGAGGTGAAGGCCAGTGACAGGCTTTGAGGCCTGTCACACTGAGAGTTACAAACACCCACTATTTCTGAAGAAGCAATGGCGGACGCAGGCCCTACTAGCGGAGGAGATTGCAAAATTAATAAGAAATGAAAATATACGGAAGCAAAGAGACCGTCCAATAAAGCACGGAGCAAGATGAGGGTAAATCTTGGTTTGGCATTCAACAGATGGCGGCAGATGAAGTTTGAGAAATTGATGGAGAGCGATGCAGAGTTGGCCACCTTTATATTGGAAAGGTTATGTAACATTAGATACCTCATTTATCAAGTTAGCTAACTAGCTAGTCAATGAAAGCTATCTGTTCTGCTGCTAAACTGTTACTACGCTAGATATCAAAATTTGATTTTATTGGTCTTATATAGGCTACCAATGATATGACAGAGAATTATTTTTGCTCATTTTGACCAGCTTACTGAAATAAATCCTAATCCTAAATCAATGTTCTTGTTTATTTTATTTCTATTAGCGGAGATACGTATTATGTTTCTCCAAAGTTTTTGTTAGAGATGATAAGCAAACATTAGCTAGCTAAGTTACATCCGAGCAGGTATTCCTTGACTCCATGTGCTGCTGGAAAATATTGTAACAACCTAGCTAACATTTGTGGTGTACTCTGCAAAAGACCAAGAAAAAATGCATTGTAGGTTGTTAGATCAAACATAATGCATAAGCAACTATTGCGTGGAAGAAACAATTACATCGCTTTTTTACCTAGATTTGGCCTTGTGCAAGCTGTTTAAAACACGCATATAATTTTACCCCTGACAAGGAGCTACCAACAAGTCTCTGAAATATGGTAATGGATAGTCCAGATAACATTGTAATCAGTTTAGCTGTTTATTTATTCTGTTTTCCATAGTTCATGAAAAGGGCCCCTCTACTTCGACCCAATCAAAACGAAAGTCGGTGTTCATTGCACCAGCATCAACAATTGGAGGTGACTAGTGTATAAGATTACCTCTGACAAATGCATGTTGCACATCAATCCACACTGTTTGACTCGGTCTGACTGCAGTCAGCAAGCAGAATGTGTCTCCACCCACTTCATGCAAAGCTGTCAACCAAACTCAAACATTAGATATCGCGAACCAGCGTAACAGACACTGTATTGAACTCATTGTCGATAGGTGGCGCAAACTTGCATAGGGCATCTTTAAATAACAATTGGTTGCTTTTCTTGAAGCAACTGGCTGCGTTTGCATCAGAGAGTTAGTGCAAATAACTAGCTAGTTAAGTTATGCTAGCTAATGAATGACAAGCTAACCGTTAAGCTAATTTTAGCTAGCTAACGTAACATTTGGCTACAGGCTGACGGCAGTACAGGATTATACAAAATGTTCTAGCTATGGCATCTGGCTAAAGTTAAAACGAGGGATTTCTACAACAATAGCAACATTAACCATATGCACTCTGACCATCCACACCAGTGTGGAGTCGCAAGGCCCCTTGGTCGTGAAATGAATATTTAACAAACTCTGCTTTATCTTCAGTGCAGCTAGGGTGCATCAACAAACAGGAAGCTACCAACTTAGCTCCTTTATAAGCTAGATTAAATATCAGAAAGATGCAGAAACAAGTTCAGGAGAAAATCAAACTCATATTACTTCCTTAAACAATATATATTTCTCCGTTCTTGAATGAAAACATTATATTCTACAACCATCTAAAAATAACCGTGTTCTCTGAAACGGAGTATACACCATGCGCTAGACCAGGGCAATTCAACTCCAGTCCTGGAGGGCCAAAACACACCATCTCATTTTATTAATGTGAATGGTGCTTTAGTATTTAGACATACAGCTCCGGAAAAAATTAAGAGACCACTGCACCTTTTTCTTTCCTTTCCAAAATCATTGAAAAGGAAAGTTTTGAGTGAGGAACAGAAGCATTCAATTTGCAGTTGACAGAAGCATTTAACAGAAGCATTTAATTTTAACCCTTCTGTTCCTCACTCAAAACCTTCCTTTTCGACTTTTTTGGAAAGGAAAGAAAAAGGTGCAGTGGTCTCTTAATTTTTTCCAGAGCTGTATAGTGAGATCAGGATCTCATCACCTGATTGTATGTAACTGTGTGGTCCTCCTACCCCCTAATATCACCTACTGGTAAGTTGACGCCTACTCACAGGTTGACCCCTCCCTTTGGCCAAGACAGTCAACATAGAAAATGACATTGCATCCACTTTGCTTTCTATTTTGAATTAGCACATTTTATTAAAAGTTGTAGGTCAACTGCACACTGATTTGGATCTGGATCCGGAGCTCAAGGGCCAGGTGTCTCTACCAGGCTGCATGCTGAAGAATCATGACATGACAGATAGGAGTGCTCTACTCCTCCCACATCAAAGCAACTCTACAGAGATTACTGCACTGACTGGCTGGATGACTGCGGGGCTATAGTGACTCATTGGCTTTTGTTTAATGTAGATGAACAAGAGGTGATGTCAGATTTATGTCAGAGATACATTTTAATTAAGTGTAAACGAGTGAAAATGGCAAATGTTGCACGTCATCTTCCGGGGTAACGTGGGAACACTTTATCGACCGATACTCCCCACAGGAGGACTAAAGGCGACATCTTGCTCAATGTGAATTCGAGTGGAATGAGCGTTGACGTAAAAAGTCTTGTTCTTTATGCTTCAAGCTCCATAAAGAGAATCAGAAAAACTTACCTTGGGAAGCCACTAAAAGCACTGGTTTGACGGAGAGCACCATGTTGGTAACCAGGTAAACAACAGTAAGTCAGTAAGTTTTTATGTCTTCCAGTTTAGTGGTCTGGCCAATGCGTTGTGCATGCATGCATTTTGCAGAGAGTGTTTCTCTTTGTCAGTGTGAATCGAAAATTGTGTTTACATATTGTGTTAATGTAATTTAAATTAAATTGTGTTTACGACAACTGATAGTCTAAATATACTTTTAGCTTCTACTATCAGGACAGTAATAGGCCACTGCACCTAAAGCACAGATTTTGTTATGGTCAGGTCACCAGTAGTACCCAACAATAGGCAGCACTGTGCACAGTGGTCACTTTGGTGACCTTTAAACTTTTACCTCAAATGGATCCTCTGGGGTTTGTTTTGAGCAGTTAGCTCTTCCCTAGTTAAGGGCTTTCTCCCACCTAATAAAATGTAATTGTCGAGTTTGGCATTGGTCAACAGCCCTATCTCAAACCTATATCATCACCATGTAGGGACTGATAGGTAATTTAGCTTTGTGCTTTAAGGACTGTACTAGTTAAGGAAAAGGTCATTTCCAGCTTCAGTGTTAGGTTTAAGAAAAAACATACAATTGGACATAGTGTTAGAATTGGGGTTACTTTTAAGTTGATGCCAATTAGGTTTAGGTTTTAGGATTAGGCATTACTTAGCTTTGGGCATAAAAGTTATGTTATTGGAGTTAAGGCAGTGAAAAACAAAAACAAGAACTCCTTGGGGTCCCCAGGACCAGGATTCGTAAACACTGAGTTAAGGTGAGAATTAGGTGTAGGGCTAAAGAATTCGGAACATGGATTTTTGGGTTCAGCCTCAGGTCACCACAAAGATAAAAAAACAGAACTGTTTTACTTTCCTAGCAGGGACCAAGCAAAGTAATCCTACTGTCTTTGTATGGGTCAGAGTTAGAGTATTGCGATACCTTGATAAATGGCCGGATTATTCAATCTCATTCATTATCCATATCACTAACCTTCGGTCTACAGTTACATTCACAATTGGTTTCTCATTGCTAATCTTTGACTAAGTCGAAGTAAATATTGTCCTGGATTGCCACTAAAAAGTTGGTCAATACATTAGCTGTGATTGACCATGCTGCCATCCTCTGTATCAACAGTGCCCACTTCAACACTCATCACTGTGACATTTATACTCTGGTTAACTGGCCATTCAACACTCATCACTGTGATGTTTATACTCTGGTTAACTGGCCATTCAACACTCATCAAAGTCCTTTTAAGGCATATCCCCCCCGTACCTAAGCTCACTTCTCAGCATCTGATTTTCCAACAGTAACTTATCTATCTATATCTCCCACTGCTCAGTCCTAAAACCCACACTTCCTTTGGTACCTGCAAAATCATCAAGTCTGTCTGTATGCCTTGCTGTATATAGTGAAATTTGATGATTATTTATTTAATTTGTATATACTGTGGTGTTGAATTGCATTACCAGTTGTATGAAACTTTTCGTATTCCGGTGAACGTCATCAATGATAATGAAATAGCTTGTATTGTGTTGCTTTACCTTTTGATTGTAACATAAAAAAAGACACACACTGACTAAATGTAGCTAGCTTTAAATGATTGGAAAAGCAGTTTGTCAATTGAGTTAGCTAGATAAATGTATTTATCTGCTCAATAACAAAAACAAACAAAAAATAACATTGTATTTTCATATTTTTGTACTCTTCACTAATATGAACAAACAATACCGAAGAATTTGCACAAGTAACAACATATTTCCCTTCCATGTTAGTGTCCAAAACACCATGGAAGTTCAAAAACCACCCTATTGTTAGCTCGGTGCTCTTTCCAGGTAGCTTTCTTCTCTAGCAAAGTGACATATAGAAAATCACCAGCAGGCTGTGAGCGTGGTCAACTGTAGTAATCCCCCAGCAGGAAACAGTGAAGGAATGGGCTGTAGTGGTGGGAGTAAGAGAATCAAATGCATACTACTGGTAGCAGCGAATGGCAATAGGATGTCTGATCAGAACCAATCAGCATAAATAGACATATTAATGAGTGCCTGTTGTACTACAATCTGATTGGTGCAATCTCGGCTGACACAACAACACTAACACTGATGCATAAAGTCATCCAACCCTGTCAAAATGATGTTGTTTTGTCGACATTGGGAAAGTTCTAGATGAGTTTGTGTTCCTTTCAAGCCTGTCTTTTACTTGCATGAAAAAATGAATGAAAACGTGTTTCCTGTTACCATCGGGTACTTGACATCAATGAGTTACTCTGTGTATTGGGGCCAGGATGGTAGATTTTCTGGCTGCATCGCTTGATGTCAACTAGTTTAACAGACACGGTTTCCAGTTACCACTTGGCTCCCAAAACCCTCTCATGATGCATGAGGCGCAGGGAAAATGTTGCAGTTTCCAAGTCCATTCATCTGTGGGCCTACAACACCAGGTTGCCCAACCCTAATTCAGCATTCCATTTCTTCCCTGCTAATTGGTACCTGGCCAAAAAACCTTGTGAGTCCCCACATTTAGACTTAGACCTGGATCACACACACTCATACACACACAAACACCACCCCTCAAACATTACAGCGAGAACAAATAGTGTCCCTCGGGACACCCGGCTCATGTCCTTTGATCCTCCACATCAGCTATAATCATGGACAGTATCTTCAACCCCCAACGCCCCCTGGCCCAGGATCCCCCAAACCCCCTCTTCAAGACCCTATTGGTCCTGGTCCCACAGATTTAAGCAGCTTTAATCTTTTATCTCTCTTAGATTATTATCTCCCACTTCAAACCCTTCAGTCTGAAAGGAAAAGAGCAGCCAGTGTCTCTCTCTGTCTCTCAGGCTGACAAAGGACAGGTAAGACCTAGAGCCCTAATCCCTAACCAGACATTTCACTAACCGATTAAAACATCATATCCCGCCATTCTCTACCTTCAGGATGAAAAGGGTGAAGAACCACCTGTTCCTGCCATTCTCAGGGCCAGCAGATGAAGGAATAGAGACAGAGAGCCAGGGAGTTCATGTAAACTTTCCCATAGCTGTTCAACAGATGCAGGCCTCATGTAGCCAAACCCAATTCCATTTTAGTGTTGACCCTTGTGGTTAGTCTATTCAGTTCATACAGCCCCCATTAAATTTACTCCAATGACTTACGCCAAATACATCAAGTCATTTAGATTTGATTTTAGTGACTCACATTTAGTATTCCCAACATTCATGGGTTGGCCCAAAGAAGTACATTTATTTTTAAGATGATTCTGTCCCCACTATTCCCACAGAAGAATGTTTTCACTTTTTATTTATTCTGACAATGTCACTGAGATTAAAATATGTTTTATAAGATGCTCTAAATGTTAAGATATGATCTTAGTTTATTTCAGTGCTGCTGAAAGACGTTGTTATTGAAAGATGTTGATGTTACGGTTTAATTTAAACATTCACAGAGAAGACAACAACTTTTATACAAAACAGAGCAGGAAATGGGTTATTGTCAAGAGTCTGTCTTCAAACGGACATGTATTAGATGATAGGCTCCAACAGCACTGCCAAAAACAGAAGTCTCATGAGTCCAGTGCATTCTCATGAAGACTGAAAGCAGAAGGCAGAGAATCGTTAAGGAAGACATTCGTCAAGCTTTTTGATTGGTCCTTTCTAATTTGGCATAACATGCTCATAAACCACCAGTGAACTCACCATATCCATTCACTCTTCATCGCTGATCCTTATTGCCTCCTACACACATCCTACTCACACACCCCTGAAAACCACCCACTAAACAACCACTGCTTCCCCGATTTCCCCTTGAGAACACTTAGCAAGCTCTGATGGTCTTATAATATAATAGTTAGTTCTTCCATGTATAAATGTCATTCTGGTACAGAGTCTGTGGTCAAGCACTAAATCTCCCAGTGTACTCGAATCCATGACCGAAACATGAGTTCAATACCTGTGTTCACCTTTCCAAGTATTCCTCCCATTCTTATTTATCGCCCTTAATTTCCAAATATATTAAAATATTGAAAAACTAGATGATAATAATAAATAAATGTAATTGGGAATCTTTAGTTGAAACAAAAACACAGCATGTGTCCCTGTTTCTGTAAATAGCTGAGGGATAGGGCTGGAGAAATGTAATCTGAAATACTTAGAAATTCTAAATAATAGTTTGAACCATGTTATGAGCAAAACTTGCTGATATTCTGGGTTTTGACTGGGTAGAACAGTTAAACTATGTTCATGGGGCATTTATACGTTGTATTCTTCAAGAATCAAAAGATAAATATTATTTAGAGGTCAAAAAATGATTGTAGCAACTCCAGATTGCCCCTTTAAGTCGAGAACAGAGGGCCAAAAATGGAGATATCCTGTGTTTTAGAAGAAGGAAAAGGAGAAATAATAAGAGCGGCATTCCAGAGTCCGGGGCTGTAATTTGGTTCCGTTTGGCGGCCGAGCCGGGCCAGGGCGGCGGGGCTGTGGATGGGTAAAACTCCTTCCATTATGGTCAGGGTCAAAGTGAACACATGGAACCCCGTCATCAGGACCGCGCGGTCCGACCACATCACAACCTCACGGTCATGACCAGCGGTCAGGCCTCTGTCTCTCAGCACTGTAACCCAACCAATCAGAGCGAAGAAAGAGCTAGCGGTTCAGTGGTCTGGTGCGTTTTGTCCCCCCCCCGACCAAACTCTAAATTAAGAAACGTATTCCATTGAAATTACAGTATACGGCATACCCACCCCTTCCCTGCAATTTAAATGATTTAGAGTACACGTTGATGATGGGCAAGGTTAAACAATGCTGATACAAAGACTTTGGAAAGAAAGGAAAGAATGAAGTAAGGAAGGAAGGAAGGAAGAGAGGGACGGAGCATGCATGTAAGGAAGGAAGGATAGATTCGCTCTCTCTCAGACGCAAGTCATCACAGATGGGCAATCATTTTCACTGGGGTGGCCAAATTCAGAATTTCAGTTCACCGTGGGTCTTAAAAAATAGTGTTCGCTGTTTGCTCACACGAAACAGTCAACTTAGTTTACTCTTTACTTCTTCACATGCATTTAATAGCCACAGTATAATAGCCTTATGATTAGCCTAATTCATATGTGACTTATATTGTATATAGATTTTTTTTTAACTTTTACAATGTTTTGTAGGCTATACTCTGTAAACAAAACTTTTTCATAATTACATTTTATAAAATGTAGTACTGAGGGAGACTGTTAACTGTTTTTGGGCCTTACATGCAATCACTTTGGGAGATGACATCGGAGAAGTCAGTTATCATTTCTGTTCATGCAGTCTCAGGCATTACTTGTCACTGGGGCTGTACTTCAATTTATTTCATTTTTATTAAGGAAAAAGTCAGTTCGCATATGTATCTTGATCCAAAGATAACACGAAGCACTATGAATCATTTGGCTGGATCTGGTCCATGGGTCTGCTCTAAAGTATCACAAAAACACAACCTTTCTTTTCTTATTTCCCAATGTACCTATATCTAGTTGCATGAGGTTATGGCATTGTCTTGTCACATTAACTCCTAACGGATTCAGGAAAGTTGGAATTGAAGTCTATCCATGCCATGCCATTGTGCTTTTTCCCCACACTGATCTTTCAAACAGGAAGTCGTGAAGATCAATACATATGAGAACATGCTCACTCATCTGGTGACCTCAGTTAGCTTTGCAGGTGCCCAAGCAGTTACTAGATTAAGATAAGACCAGGAAATCCCTGCTGACTAGGCTTCACTACTCCACTGGCAAAGCTGGCCAACTTGCATCACCAATGGGGTCAGCCACTCATCAGAAGCACAATCAAGGCTAACATTTTCGCGGTGGTGCAGCAGTGGTCAGCTTGATGCTAAGAAAGGACACATTAGACCACTGATTTCCAATTTGGGATAAATATTTTGGTTTAACTTAATCAGCGCTTTCAGGAGCTGAAAAATGTTGCTTCTAGGGTTATATTGATGTAGGACTTGATTACAACCCAAATGCAGAATATACCTGTTACAGTGTGTTTGAAATGTTAAGCAATTTTACCACCGTCCCTGAAATTACCTTTCAACTGCAGTATAGTGGTGATTTTCAAGGCTGAAGATGGAACACTTTCTCACATATATCTACCAAATCTTGAGAAAACATTCCACAGGACTGTCAATAGGCAGAGGTGCACATGTTCCATGATTGGGGATTCACCGGCTGTTCATACTACAGTGTATTTGCATGTAATCTGAAGGACGATGACACTGAGACTTGCATGGAACGTTGCTGAACTCCCTTCACAACAACACTGTGGGAATCAAGGGTTAGATTAGAAGAATGCTCCCAACCAACTCAGTGGCCTTGTTATCAGGTTGTCTGGGAGTGGAAAGTTAAGAGTTTCATCCCCAGTCAAGTAATAGTCCATGCCCTTTGGCGTCTTCTTCGTTGTTTGGTACTATGTGGTCAATTTTGTAGAACTTTTAGTACAAAACCAAGATCCATCCAATCGAATCACAGTTGGTAATGTTATTCTCCGCAAAAGTAAAACAGAACCTTTGCAAGAATAATTAACTCACAACGATTACAAGGAACCACACGAAATCAAACAGCTAACATGGGCCTATCTGAATTTATCCGATACAAATGTATTTTCTTGCCAAACATATTGCATTCAGAGTAAATTCACTTCACTGCAAAATGTTTTGCAAAAAGTCTAACTATTGAATACACCCCAGGTGCCTCAAACGGCAATAATGTCTGTATGCATTTTCTGAAAATGAAATACTCCACACCTGGGAATGCCAGGGGACAAAACACAGTCATTAGTGCGTGTGACTGACTTATTCGTCAGTCTGGGAACCTGAAGGTGAAAGATTTGTTTTGGTGCTTCAGGCGGTTTCAGACATCAGCCTGATAACTCTCTATTTATTTTCAGCAGCAGCAGCAGTTTTTGGTCATACCTTCCTTCCAGAAGGTGCATTATACCTAATCCTCAGTTACAGTAAGATAGAGTGCAGTAAAGTACAGTACAGAAACCCTGCCCATTTCACAAACATGTGTGCACATGCACACCCACACACATTTATAAATACTCAATCTTCTATTTTTAAGATATCTTTTATTCAGTAAAGTGGTACATTTTTTGCTAAAAGTGCAGTAGGTCACAATTGAACCCATGTTGCTGTACATGTGTAGGCCAGAGGTAGCGGCTTAGACCGCTGGCCCAGACAACATAAAGCCTTGACCGCAGGAAAAAATAAAAATTATTAATTGTTTTTACTAATACAATTGTTCAGTGAAAAAGAATATGTTAAACATTTTTATCAAATGATATGGGTCCAAATGATGGCAACCCTTGCTGTAAGGGAAAATATTTGGGTATAACTATGAGTAGAATTTTCCAAGACATTTTATTGCAGCTTCTATTGAATTATGTCAGCATGCATTAAATGTTTAGCATTTTGCAATGTCCTTTGGATCTGTTCAATGTCCTTGCTGTTGGCTACACAAACTCCTTTCTTTGGGTTAGCCCACAGGTCTTCATATTTCTCTGTTATGAGTCTGGATGCAAGAACCTCCAAGATATATTGTCTTTGTATTCTAATGGCTCCATTCATCTACAAATGGCTCCATTCATGGACTGGAGCCATTTGTAGATGATTACCTGATAATTAACTCCCTTATTTTGACGTCACAGCAAACAACAAGTATGCAGCAAATGACAGAGCGGAGGAAGAGTTCAACTTCAGTCATCAGGACATTTAGTTTAATGTCAAGTTAAAAAGCCGTTACCTAGCATCCTAGCCCAACTACTGGCATCTACCACTTCTGCATTGAAGAGTAATACTTTTCACCAAATGCTCCAAACATGATTTACACTAAATACCACAGACAAAAAGATTAAAAGATAGGCTAATAGCATTTTGGTCTCAGTGCCCTTTTCAATACTCTGCCACGCTACCCTTCAAACGGATGACCACACAGATCTTTTTGTCAAAGGTTTTGACGGATTGTCGAACACATTGGGACAGATGTTAGGCCTTTCCTCAATAAACAATCTTTCCAGATCCTGATATACTTGTTTCTTGTTACAGACTGCCTTCTTTAATTCAAAACATATTTTTTCAATGGGGTTTCAGTCTGAAGAACGTGATGGCTACTGTCATCTGTAAAATATTACATTTGTAGTCAGTTAATAATTAAATTGCATTTTTTAAATTTGGTGTATTAATTTAGAGTCTTGCTGGGAGCCTCTTCAGCCACACACCTGACATGCCACAGAGCAGAATCTAGAGGCTTCTGTGGGGGCACGTGCTGATCTCCTAGAAGACCAGGAAGGTTTTAGTAATAATGTAAACATTCACCTGCTATTTCAGTTTTTCCCCAGAATGAAAGCAAAATCTATCAAAGGCAGAAATGGATGGACCAATGATTGAATGGGTACAAACTGTTTGATTTCACTGTTGTCTATTGTACATGAAATTGCTTTTGCAAAAAAAGTTCAAATCAAAGCAAATATCTAGCCAATAATCCCTGATAAGAAAATGCATTTACAGTTAGATTAAAAACAAAAGCAATCATCAGCATTAATATATTTTTTCCAGTTGTGTTAAACTTTCCATTACCATTACACAGAAACGTTTTCATTGTCAACCAAGGGGCCAACACATTTCAAAGGGCCAAACTGAAGTGAGTTTGCCATGTAGTGTTTACTGTGAAGGACAAATGAAGCCTCTGAGCCCGAAGAGAGGGAGAAAAAGTGCTGTGAATAGGCTTGCTCTACAATAACACAAACACGTGCACACACACACACACACACACACACACACACACACATATTTTCACACTAAAGGCTTTCAGAAACACACTTCAAACCAACCTCCCTAAACCCACGGACACATTCCGCAGGCGTTTAATGTTGGAGTAAATGGATTTGCCACTTCAATAAGACTGCTCACTAATAGAATGGCATAACTCAAAAGGAGAGCGGTTAATGCATCTGAAGGTGTCCTAGAGGTGAAACTGAAGGCGCAGCTGAAAGTCTACCTGGAAGTATTTTTAATGACTGTTTAAACACCAGAATTGATTTCTACTGGTGCAGAGAAATACACACACGGATGAGGTAAACATAACCACTCCGCTGTCCAGTGTGTAGATGGACGTCAAATAAATGTTTTGAACACCGCAGACACCATATCGTGTACACACAAACACAGTCCAAATACACACCGAAGAAACTTTGAGTAATTTGTTCAGGAGAAGATGTTTCATCGTGTTTTCCACAGAAGCTTTAAATGTTTAGACGAAAAGCCATGATCAAGTCTAAAGATGAAACATCTGGTTAGTTTGGGAATGAAGTGTAACCTAACCAAACCAAATCCAACCAAAAAGAGGATATTGTGCATGCCTGAAGATAATTACAAAGTCCGTATGGGTCGGCATGAGTTAATGCATTCTCCTCAACCCACTTTTTACCTCTATTTTTATATGTCTTTGTTTTAGGGTTGAGTATACAATAACAAGATTGAGGGCTGCCTGCCTGCTTGGTGAAGGCCATCCTATTTTAATTATGTTCTAACTATGGCCCCCCACCCCACAACCCTCCCCCTCCACTGCACAGCCCCTTCCTTTCACAAATACTGAAAGAAAGGCATCACATTACATGCTGACATCCTCCCAACCCTAGGCACCATATCATTATACAATATGCAGTAGTCCCTTATTTTTAGGGTTAGTAATGTTTGACTTCGGCCTTCTGTATTTGACATTGTGAGTGAGAGACTTTTTTTTCTTACAACCGTTATAAGTATTTTCTTCATACTGCTTTTGTGTTTGAAAACTCAGCTTTGGCCCCTTAACCGATTTCTCATTTTTTGCAACTTAATATTAAATTGCAAATATCAGCTAATTTTAGCCACCGCTAGCTGAAAATGAATGGAAGTTATGGAGTTTTACAAAAACTCTTAAAAACACTTGACATTAACTATAAATTTGGTTCAATGTTAACTCATAAGAGATCTGACCATTAAAAACAACTGTGCTCATTATCCCACTATTAGTTCCATTGATTTTTAGTCAGTGGTGGCTAAAGTTAGTCAGTTTGCTATGGCTGTTAGAAAACTAAATCAGGGATTACTTTCAGGGTGAGTAACCATATCACATCAATCTTTAATAAGTGTAATTTTCCTTTAGCTATCCTGAACATGATGCTATTCTAGCATTTATTCAAAAACATGAAGTAAATAACAACAACATGGATGCAGTGAATTGTTTGCAGCATTGACTTGTTTTTCTGACGAGATTTACTCTGACTCATTATCTCGAGTGATGTACTCTTACCCCTACACACGTCATTTGGATAGTTTGTGTTGACAACTCAATTGTGTCAACACAAACTATCCAAATGACGTGTTTCTATTAGTATAGAACTATTTTACTAACTAGCTAGTTGCGCTAATGTGAGAGGTGATATTGATCTTGGCACTCAAAGTTCTCGAACCATAGCCATTAAGATAAAAGATGGACTGAGAGTCCTTTCCCTTGCCGTGTTTATATTAAAGATGCTAACACCTGGGACATAGTGATTTGTCCTCAAGTAATGCTGCTTGATCTCTAGCATTACGTTGTTTCATGACAGATCTATTTCACCATTTATGTCCAGATAGTCTGGCTTTGAGGGAATGCAATGATCCTGACTGGTTTATTACAGCACCATACTGTATAGATGACATACACTGTATATAGATGTACACACACACACACACACACACACACACACACACACACACACACACACACACACACACACTACCCCTTCAAAGGGGCTTTTAAAACATCTGTAGAGAGCCTATCATTGTGTCAGTGTCTATGAATAGACATACTGTATTTCCCTTCATGTGGTTTAGCCCACTTTCTATTTCTGCCCTAACACTGAGTTATGAGTCTGCCTCACCATACCATCCTCACCAACCTCTTAACCTCATTGACACACTAGGAGATCCTCATCAGATAGGCCTAGGTCTTTTATCATTCCACAGTGTTGTAGCAGAGCGAGGGGAGAGGACCAGAGCTAGGAGGGTTTCCTGGGTAGAGTAAACTGATATCCCATTCACACAGCCTAAACGATGCCAATTTGACCATGAGGTGAATTGTAATGCAGTCTTTTTTTATGCACGAAAAGTACACAAATGTAATTGTGGTAACAAAGATGATACTTTTCTTTCCTGAAATGGACCTAGTCATTTTTAAAGCAGAGATGGCAAATTTTATGCCATCTGTGGTGTGAATTTGAGGTCCTGATGCTGGATGCTCACTGGGGTTAACAAAATATAAAGTTTCACAGCCTAGTTTGTTGACATTCCTAGAAAGGGGAGGTCAAAAATCAACTTTTAAGTTAATTAGCTGTATGAAAAGGCTGTTTACCAGCAGTACTAATTGTACATTGTGCTTTTGCTTCCAAAAAGAATAGTTTAAAGCATCCATGCAAGCATATAATCATGCCCAGAATATTTTATAGTTGTAAGACAGTGCTTTGTTAGCCGTTAGTAGAACTTTCACCAGTCTAAGCCAAGAGACTCTAAATGTGACCTTAAAAGTTTCTTGCATAGATGGATAGCGAGTTAATACCAAACATAAAATACATTGAGAAAACAAATTAAAGCTCACATGACAAGGCTGTCATTGCTGGCACAGCTTATATAACAACATTACCTATTCATTGTATACATTGCAAAACTGTACAATAATACACGTTTCAATCATGCCCAGATGGTAATAATTAAGCCAGTGCTCTGTCGGGCGTTGTACTACAGCAGAACATTTGCCAAATCAAAAAGGCCCTGAATGCAACATTAAACACTTGAGAAAGCTGATCAGTACTCCTGATTCTTACATAGCCGGCAAGCCAATTAAGCAATGCTCTCGGCAAGCCAAAACCAATTTTAGCCGACAGGATCCCCAAACTCCGGGCTATGTCCCTGACGTGCGTGTGTGCCAGCCTTCCTGCTTGCCTGCCTATTGGCCATCGTATGTTAGCTTGTTCGTATGTGCTAGCATGTGTGCGGGTACCTGTCTGCCTATTTACTTGCATGAGCTCTGGCGCTTATGTCTGGGAACTTGTTTATATGCATGTGTGCCGGTGCGAGTGTGTGTGTGTGACGAGCCAGGATTAGTCTCTGGTGTGTGTTTATAACCAGCGGTGAGGGGTTGTGGCAGCTCACCACCAAATGGCTATAAGACGGTGTGGTGCTGTTGGAAACGTTGGTATTTAAATTACAGGGAGAGTTACAGAGACCTTCCATTCCCCTTCTGCTGGACTGATGGGGACGGGGGATGTGCTGAAGACAGGCACTGAGGATCTACCATTCCATATCTTAAATATCGAAGCAGTCAAAAGGAATCAAGTCATAACAGCAGCATATATTCTTTCACTATTTAAAGGGGCTTTGATTAACAGCACATCTGAACAGTATTTTTCCTCTCTTAGCACTCAGTGGATTTCTCACACATTCTAACCCTGCACATCTCTGTCTCTCCCACTATCTTTTTCTCTCTACTCTCCTTCTCTCAATTCAATTTTAGATCTTTATTGGAATGGGAAACATTTTCTACAACGCTCAAGCAATGTAAAAGCTATAATAAAAAATTTAAAGTGAATGAATGCCAAAAGTGAAAACAAAATCTACAAATATCTCTCTCTCTCTGTCTCACTCTCTCTTGTCAACACCATGTTGAATGTGTTCTGTCAATTCACTTTATCAGCAACAAAGCAGTGAATCCAAACCGCTCACCTCAGTTGTGTCCTGTTCTGCCCTCAAGTATGTGTCTCATTTATTGTTTCCTCTGTTCACGTCTTTCTTCCTGTTTTGTTTTCGGCTTGCAATCCGTCGCCACACTTGATCCCCCTGATCCAACCACACAATGTGTTATTTTATATTGTCGTTTTTGGTGTTTCATTGATACCTACACTCGCCAGAAAAGGGTGGAGCATTTGGTTTTCGTATATCATAGTTGTCAATGTTACATATTGGAATGGGGAGTTTAACAGGGGGAGAGGTGGTGAGTGAAGGCCAATTGCAAAATGTCTGAGAGTGGTACTGATGTCAAACACATGGTCCCCTCTCGCCCAACAGAAATAGACAGTCCTATTTAGAGGGATAGTTTGCATGCGGCTTCAGAGCACTGATGTTTGCAATCTGGAAGCCGCAGTGGGGTTTTACATGATCAGTAATTCAAAAAGTGGTTGGAGAAAGAATTCACTCTGTCCCTCTGTGTTTTTCTGTTGCCATGCACTTGTGCTAAAATATCATTTGGTTCAGACAGACAGCCCAGGGAGAGGAGAAAGTATGCCGGACACCGTCCAAGTCCTATCCAATGTCCAGAGGAACAAGAAAAAAGGGGAAACACGTATTTTCAGTAGCAAAGAGCAAAACCAAAAGCGCTCTGGTGGACCATCAAAATGAATTAGAGGTTTGAGACAAGTGACTCTATATGATTTGCAGCTGTTAAAGTCCTGGTAATCTCCAGATGTCAGAAAACCCATCAAGTGATGAACAATATAAATAGTCAGCAGATGGAAAGTTAGCTGAGCCTTTATCCATCAGACAACTCAGTTGTTTTTATCGTTTGAAAGTAATTACTAAAAAGGCAAGTATGTGTGCGCGTGTTTATTATGAGTGTGCGCTGATAGTGCTGCTTTGTCCTAGAATATCTACCAATTACATTAGCGACTCAAAGCACAGATACAAAACTTAGTATTCTTTCATCTCCATTGAACAGTCAGTCACCTTTCATGTCTGTTTCCTGTGTAGCACACACACACATTCTTATCATCTTGTGTCCTCAGAAAGGACTTACATGCATACTGCCTTAGGCCAGGTTTTGGAAAAAAGATTATGCAAAACAAGCCGCCTCGGTTTGTCATTTTATCTAAAGCCGATATTAGAAATGTGAACAGACTACTGAAATATGTTTTTGTTTAGCAGAAAGGCTTGTATTCACACAATAATTTCCTTTATAACTGAACAGAATCTTTGGTTCTTTTCCCAGATGAGAACCATCTTAATGAGAGCTATCAGAGCTGTGTGTGTGTGTGTGTGTGTGCGTGAGAGCAGAGAATGTGTTTCCTTGCTGTAACTGTTGTCGGTTGCCATTATGGAAGTACCAGTACCCATAAGCCCTGGATGTATTGTGGCAATGTATACCTGAGGTACTGATCAAACACCTACTGTACAGAGCCTTGCAACAGTATTAAGATCCCCTCATAATTTTGACATTCGTTTACTTTAAAGCTTGCAGTCATGAAATGCGTTATGTAAACAATATACTCCACTCTAGGCAAAAACTAAAAGAAATCAGTTAGTAATTAAAATTGGAAATCATTGTAATGTGCTATGAATGACACCTGAGATCGTCATAGGTTTCGACTGAATGAGCTGACTGTTCTAATCTTGAGCAAGAAGGTCCCACCATTCCTCCTGTTATTCATTAACCTTTGAGAGGAAAAAGTGAAAGACCCCAAAAAGTGTCAGAAATGCCCTTAACCAAGAGTACACAATGCCTTTTGAAAAAAGAGAAGTTAAAATGACAATAAAAACTGCCTCAATTATTTATTGTTAAACCTTTACTTAACCAGGAGAAAACCCTTGAGGTTAAAAACCTCTTTTTCGAAGGGGACCTGGCGAGATGGTCAGCAGGAAGTTGCATTAGTCTGCATGTACAAACAACGCAAGACCACAAAATAAAAACACTATTAAAAACAATCACAACGGTCAACATTATTTTCCTCTATCAATACTTTAAATTCAGTCTGAGATACCCGTTCCTTACATTTTAAAATCTTTTGCAGCTCATTCCAAGACCAAGGAGCATCATGAGAAAATGATATTTTTCCCACTTCAGACCGGACCGTAGGAACTCAAAAAGATAATAGCAGCTGGGAACAAAGACTAAGTTTTTGAAGACTGTATTAACGAGCCGCATAGATAAGTAGGCAATAGACCAAACACTGCATTTTACACAAAAATTTACCAGTGTTTCAGACTTCTTGTATGAAGAGAGATCCATTTTCACCATATTATAAAGATCACAGTGATGGGTGAGTGGTTTTGCATTAGCAATGAACCTTAAAGCTTGCCTGTGAACAATGTCACCATAATCAAGGATGAAGAAAAAGGTCCCTTGAACAAGGTCTTTCCTAACTGATACAGAAAAACACAATATATTTCTAAAATAAAAACCTGGTTTCACTTTTAGTTTTTTGGATAAAATATCAATGTGCTTATTAAAACTCAGTTTTAATCTCATCTATCCAGATACCAAGATACTTATGTCATACAAGCAAGCAAAAACCCGTTTGTCCAAGAAACCACTTCACGCTGACATATCATATAAATCATGTACACATACAAATCTATGCAAATATACAGTTTCAAAATTAATGATCACTATGTCCTTCAATGTACAGTCGCAAAATGACTAGCCTCCATTCTATGCTAGGCCTGGCATACTTAATTTGAATAAATGTGTTTCAAAGGGAGTTGAAAGCCACTGTAAATCAATGATGCCTTGCAACACATCCACCCAATCAAAGACTGTGCTTGGGCAAAGCTCCAAAACATGCTCACTAGATTACTGTCCTAATTGCATGACGATTGCTGGGAAATTGCATATTAGTACCCCATCAAAATATGTAGATATATGCCGTGTTTCTAGTTAACCACACACTTCCGTCATGAACCACCGTAACCTTTTACAAGGTAAATTGTCATTGACGCAACCTGACTTCATGCTAGCTAATAATCTTCACCTAGCACAGCCAGAAGAGGACTGGCCACCCCTCAGAGATGTGTTCCTCTCTAGGTTTCCTCCTAATTTTGGACACTACTAGGGAGTTTTTCTTAGCCACTGTGCATTAACTGATGTTGCTTTCTCTTTGGGGTTTCAGGCTGTGCGTCTGTAAAAGCACTTTGTGACAACTGCTGATGTAAAAAGGGCTTTATAAAATACATTTGATTGATTGACTGATATAATCATCCCCGTAACACTGATGGGTTTCATACATTAAATTAGATTAGATTCAATTCACCTTTATTGTCATTGAGCAGTATGAGTACAGTACAACGAAATACAGTTAGTTATATACAGCAGTATATAACAGCAGTTGGGGGTGAACAACACTTACAAATTCAAGCTTTAGTGCAGTTAGTGACTGAAAGGGGGCCAATTTGCTATTAGGAAGTTGCAGCAAGCTTAATGATGGCAACTAGAAGCGTTTTGCAGTTATTTTGGCCAAATGCTGGGGAACCAAATACTAGCTCTGAGGTTTGTGTAATTGTGTCCATATCATTAATCCTTATCTTCAATGTTGAAATTGGAAACATAAGTTTGCTAAAGTAAATTGGTTCTGCGAAATATAAAATGCAATAACAAGCTGTGGTGACCAATTATTTCTTAAAACATTTAAATTTGTTTTTATAAGAAACAGTAAATCAAGGAAAGTGCAAGGTGTCTATAAATGTGGTGTGACCTACAAGTACTGTATACAGAAGCATAAGCATGCAAAATCCTACTTTGCATTTTGGTGTTATCCCTCACTGACAATAATGCTAAAGAGCACCGGCACAAGATTTGGTATTTTTGGACCAAATCTGAACCATTCGGACATCCATATTTCATAAGTTTATATTTTCATAAGCACAGAGTAGTTTTAATAATTTTCCAATCATCTCCAAATTATTTCAGTTGCTACTATGGCATGAATGTTTTCATTTATTTTATTCAATGCATAAGCTCACAGATAGCTTCAGATCACAGTCAGACGGCTTGACGTGCTCCTTAAGAATTCTCTGACACAACACAATTCATAGGTCCAACAACATATGAGCCAACCAGGAAAAAGACTTACAGTGTTACCAATTTGTGTACCAATTGAACTGAATTATTATGTCTGAATATAAATATACTGTATTATCCAGTATTGTTGAATAGTTGTTGCTGACTAGATAGACTGTCTTCGGGACAGATCCAGGACACCTAATAAGGGCATGAAAAGTAACAAAACCACCTCAGTTAGGAAGCAACAACCAGCAATAATTATTGAGGCGTTAGAAAGCACCAACCAGCAATATTTATGGAGCTGTTCATTTGCTTGTTGCAAATGAAAACAAGCCATCATTTATTAGTAGAAATTATGTTATTCTTTATTCTTTCCATTTTAGAATTTATGCTTTTTCTTTACACAGATTTTTTTATGTACAAGTAATTATATATTTATATAAAACTTCAGAACAAATAGATTTAAAGGTGCCATTTGTAAGATTTCCACCATACAAAAGCAGAAAAATACTAATTATTAAGGTTATTAGGGAAAAATGTTATTTACAACCGTAACGATTGCTATTAAATATATACTTTTAACGAGCCTATCACCGAATGTCATGGAAATGTATTCAGTTTAAATAAAATTGTTTTTTTGAGAGTAATTGCATGTATGGAAAAATTGTTTTAGACAAATTGCAGATCGTGAAATTCAACTTGCGTAATAGACCAGATCATGTAATATCAAACTGGTCAGTCTTTTTCTTTTTTTTACCCGACGGCAAGCAAGGTTGCTAGCTTTCTAGTAATTTTTAGCCAAGTAAAGAAAGGCGGCCGATAATTAATAGCGAATCGTATTTTTTACATTACATCGCTAACAAACTACTTGAAAAGTGCAATGATTCCAGTGAAAACGCATTAGCTAATATTTTTATGTCTCCAAAAACCACAAAACATTGACGACTTGATTGAATATTTACAGATATATTTCAAATGTGCTGATGAGAGGGTGTTCAACGGTCAAGCAGGTCTACATTACTGCTACACATCCAGTCAAGCAGGTCTACATTACTGCTACACATCCAGTCAAGCAGGTCTACATTATTGCTACACACCCAACGAAGTTGGCATATGGTGCTACACAACAAGATCAAGTAGGCATGGCCGCGAGAAGATGTTTTAATCAGGGGGTGCTGCTGATAATAATTGATTTGTTGTGTCTCCCAGTACCGTCTCAAGAGCATGGAGGAGATACTAGGAGACGGCAGTTACACGAGGAGAACTGGACAGGACCGTAGAAGGGCATCAACTCAGCAACAGGACCGGTATCTGCTCCTTTGTGCGAGGAGGAACAGGAGGAGCACTGTCAGGGCCCTACAAAATGACCTCCAGCGGGCTACTGGTGTGCATGTTTCTGACCAAACTGTCAGAAACAGACTCCATGAGGGTGGCATGAGGACCTGACGTCCTCTAGTGGGACCTGCGCTCACAGTCCAGCACCATGCAGCATGATTGGCATTCACCAGAAAACATCAGAATTGGCAGGTCCACCATCAGCACCCAGTTCTCTTCACAGATGAGAGCAGATTCAGACTGAGTACATGGAGGCACATTATGAGTTGCTGTGATGAAATTCACACAAGTAGGAATAGCCTGTGATTTCAATTGTTTACTTTGATTTTCGGTGTGAGTTTGAATCCAGCCCTCAGTTGGTTGGTGATTTTGATTTCCGTTGCTACGTCATTTTGTTCTCAAGAAATTACACAATGTACAGCAAAGATTTTGATCTTTAATATATTTCCTTCATCGAGACCCGATGTGTGATT
>JACXGI010004347.1:27996-54586 GCA_016801175.1 Esox masquinongy
GTCTAGCAGGTCTACATTACTGCTACACAACACCCAGTCAAGTAGGTCTACTTTTTGTTTTCAAGGTCAAAATGTTGAATACTCAGCTTATTGTGGGCCAACATTTTAGTGGAAATTTCCTTCCACATTTCAAAGCCCACACACTAAGCCTAAGAATGTCTGTGTTTTTATACCGTTGCAGCAACTATTTCAGGTTTCTGTGGGTAGGCTGTCCTCTCCCTCTCCAGTTTTCTTCATAGACACCTTTTCTCATTGACCTATACAATGCACTGATTTTAACCAATCCTGTCATTCGGGATTCTGAGTCCATCAACTTTCAGTGACTCTGTGACTATTTGTCTTTCACAAATGTCTGTAGGTGAAAGAGTTCCCTCAGTATATCGCAGGAGGTTCTGGCTTGTTGCCGATGCTAATGACCTCTGCTCACGTCATGGTTACAGGAGCAGAATACTGAATGAATGCTAGAGGCAGCCAGAGGGCTTCCCTCTCGCACAACACCAGTTGCTAGGCAACGGGGTTCCTTACACACACAATGGCTCCGTGGGATGCCGCACCTGTTAGTGTATGTGTGTTTGTGTGTGAACTGGGCAGGTACCATGGCATGCAACAGTGCAGAGGACTTCTGATATCTTTTAACCACTGAATTGCATTCTTGCATAACCAAAACTTTTTTTTTATTTGATAAAGATTTAGTGAGAAACTTTCGTTACATTCGAGTGACTAAATGGCCTTTAATGTAGAGTGACCACAATTTCAAACCCCCAAACCGGGACCCTTAAGTGTACCACACGCGCACATTTATGCGCTTATGCACGCATGTTGGTCATCGTGCGCGTTTGTGGTTGGTGGAGCAGGGGAGTCGGCCCTGTTTGTTATTGTTTTCACTGTCCGTGTTTTTGCGCTCCTTTGAGCTTTGATGAGAATTGTCGTTTTGCTAAGCAGTTCTACGCAGTTGTTTGTTTGGCTCCGACTTGTATGTGGAAACATTACAGTATTATTACAATAAGTTTTATTATTTTAATTGTGGTGAAAACCGGGACAATTTGGTAGTGAATGTCAAAAACTGGGACATTTTAGTGTTTTACAGAAAATTTGTCGGGACCCGGGACACCTAGCTTGAAACCGGGACCATCCCGGGCAAACCGGGATGTCTGGTCACCCTAATTTAATGCCTCCATGGACACACTTTTACAGTAAATAATCCCTGATTACCTACAGCAGGTACTCATAGGCTTATATGTACGCCTTCATCATGTGAATTCAAAATATAGGTTGTACAAACATACCTTTAACTGGCCTTACAATGTAAATGTTATGTGTGTTTGTGGATTTGAAAATTTAGGACCGCTCATGTTTATATGTAGAACCAGAAGTAGCCTAATGAATGTGACCTCTTCATCTTGAGCTAAATACCGTTTTCACATCCTCAGCCAAAGATCACAGAGAGCAGAGTAAAGCCAAAGAAAGTTCAGGTCAGAGTGGAAAGTAACTAAGGAATTCAGTGAAATATTGTTCTTTGACACACCTACATTGACCCCCACTCACTCTCAGACACAGGACAGAGAACTATTTTTTTGTTGTGACATCATAGTAAACAAAATGATTACCCTAGCAACTCGACCAAACATTCTCAAAATAGATACTGAAGAAAATTTTGAAATGACAACAATCGTTATAGGCTTAAAACTTCTTAACCTCATGAACTTAACAGACCATTAATCCTTTCAGGTCCTGATAACTCATGTTCTCTTTCTAGTAAACAGAAAATAAACGTATATTTTCGCCTCGAAAGTGAAAGCTGGGGATCTACGAATGGTTCTGTCACAACAACCAGGAGCTACAGGTTTTCGTGACAGAACCATTGTCAATGGCAGCCCTGATAATTCAGCTGTTGTCTTTGTGACAGGTTAAGGCGTCAATCAAAACGTCACTAAAGACGACACACACCAGCTTTGTGGGTGTTTCTATGAGACCGAGATGTTTATGATCTGATAGGTGTAAATAAATAAATAAAAAACAGACATTGTAGATTATGAAGTGTATGTAGGCTGTGTGTTTTCTCTACAGTGTGTTGTTTATACTTTTTATGGACATATTACTAAAGCTGAATGACTTAAAAAGACACTATCTGTTGGTTCAGTGGAATTCTGGAGAACATAACTAAGATAATAACCTCAGTGGCCTGCTATGACCCAAAGCTGTATTCACCACTTCACCTCAGACTGGCCTAAAACAATGGCTGCTCTGTTACTGGGCTCTCCATCCTATAACTGAACCCAGGAACTGGCTAGTTTAAGCGTGTGTGCGCGTGTGTGTGTGGGTGTGAGACAGACACAGAGGGTGTGAGAAACACAGATGACGGTGTGGCACAGTCGTTTGACTCACATCCTCCTCAGCGTTCCCGTCTGTTTACTAAACCAACACTTCGGAATAGCAAGTGACATCACAGTGGCCTGACTGGCCTGGGCCTGACAGCAGCACTGTTGAACCTGTGGATTGAGAGGAAATAGCCACAGAGGGCTAGCTGGACCAACAAACGCACTTTACAGGAACCCTCTCTGCTGTGCTTTTCCCTCTACTCAGCATTCCACACTGGCTTGTTGAACAGGGTAGCGTTCATTAGTGCAGATATTGCAGGTTAACCTTTTGCAACTGAAACTTTTTGCAACATGAAAACAAGTATTTTTTATAGGTAGCCCACTGTTCCTTTCAGTTTCCTTACAATTGGCGCCTAACGAATGGCCCAATTGCCAACCCCAAAAAAAGTGTGATGAGTGCTTTGTGTCATTAGCAACTCTGTTATTCTTTCATTTACCATCTAAGAAACGTCATAATAACAGCTTTAAGAGTTGGGGTAAGTACTGTATGTACATGCTTAGCACACAGCGTCAGAGGGACTGTGGCCCATTCATCTTGGCAGATTTGCTCCAGGTTCGGGTTGGTTGGACGATGCAATTTTCAAACAATGCGACTTTAAATGGGACACTGCAGGACATTCACCTTTTTCTTCTTGAGCCATTCCAATTTTTTGGCCTTGTGCTTGGGATAATTTTCATGAAGAAAGTTACATTTTCTTACATTTTCATCCATTCTTCCTTACATTTTAACAAGATGCCCAGTCCCTGCTGATAAGAAACATCCTCACAGCATGATGCTGCCACCACCATACTTCACTGTTGGGATAGTGTTTCTTGATACATGGGCAGTGGCCACAGAGCGCTTTCAGTTTCTTCGTCTCATCTGACCACAAAACATTACCCACTTCACAGCTGGCTAACTCTGGTGCTTTCTGACAGACTCCAGACCTTCTTTCAGATGGTCGTTTGAGTAACGGCTTCTCTCTTGCCACCCTTCCATACAGGCCAGTGTTACGCAGAGTTCTTGATATGGTTTACTGGCGCATCATTTAAAAACTTTTTTTTTTACTTACTGGCGCATCATTACTCAAAGCCATGAAACTCTGCATCACCTTAAAAGTAATTATTGTCCTCTCTGTGGCTTCTCATTGCACGAGCACCAAGCTTGCAGGGACAGCCTTTTCAGGGCAGTTTAATGCAGCTTCCACTTCCAGATTGATCAAAACGTGATTACTGGGATATCCAAACACCTTGTACCCTTTTCCTAATCAACACATTTGTATTAGGTTGTATAGATTATTTAACTTTTGTAAAATGCTCTTTGGTCTTAATTTCCTTAAGATTCACAGTCAGACCAATCATCCTTCAGCATTGGGGTTTTATCCAGAAAATGGGGAGAAGACCAAAGAGCGTTCTCACAGGAGAAGACCAATAGAAAATTGTGTCCCGTTAGGGGAATTTCTTTCATCTATGTAAACTGGGAATTTACGCAGCACAGGGATTGAATACTTATGTAAGCAAGATGTTTCCATTTTTATTTTTGTTAAAAATATCTTCTCAAAATGTAAGGAATGTCACCTTACAATAGTTGATTTTGTGGTTCAATGCTTCAAAATAAAACATGAAAGAGAACAAAATTTCAAAGTACTATATATAATTTCATAATATGACAGAATTGGGCAGGGGTCTGAATACATTAGCAAGGCACTTTACATACAAATAATCAATACATTAGAAATATGGCAAAGAAAGAAAAGACGAATATAAAAACAAATCATATTCCAAGATGATCATATGAACTTTAACTTGTCTTTGACCTGGATGTGAACCATCCAACTTAAGGCATGACCCTTGCAACATAAAAAACAAAACATTAGTCATGAACCTTTTGTCCCAAAGGAAATTGTCCCAATTTCATCACAGCCCTATAGGCACAGTTGTAAAGAAGGGCACTTTATAGGGAATAAGGTACCATTTCAGAGGCCACCCCATGTTGTAACAGTGGATTTCATAGCTCTGATGGAAATTCAACTTCTGCATAACTTTCTTCAAAAGTGCCCATGGGCACACAATGCCTTCAAATAGAAAGTACTTATATTGTGAGCTTAAGTGCTCAGTACAGTTCATAATATTGGCTAACGCTCCAACATACGTACGTAAACTCAGATTTTCTCTTGAGAAGAAGCTCCTTCATACATTTGTATTGGTTAGAAATAAACATGGTTTCAACAGTACAAAGAGATATGGTCCAATGTCTTATATGATTGACACCTGTCTCAGATGTACGTCAGGTCAGGTAGTAGACTCTTCCCCTCTATCGTAGACCTCGTCCTGCCACCTGCCCACCGCGGACACTGCTTACTGTGTCCGGAGCTGGTAGTCTGGATGTAAGGAGGAAATGATCAGAGTTAATTAAATGGACAGAAAGAAAGAAGAGAAGAATAAATAACTGGATATGGAGGAGAGGAGGAAATGGAGTGAGAGAAGGAAAGAAGGGAGGAATAAACTGTAGGCAGCTGAGGATGTCCTGCCCAGCCCTAAAACAATGAATCAAGCACACTAACTGATATCAAGGAAATGAGATGAGGATATTTTAGCAATCAGTGGAAAAACATTACAGCACATGGGAGATCTTAATGATACAAATATGACCAAAGAAGTATTCAATTAAGGATGTGCAGTAGTCCAGGGTTTCCTACCTATTTTGCTTTGTGGTCCACTAATTTAGGTTTCATTTGAGTCATGGCCCACAGTAAGTTACAGACTAAGCAACAAAGGAAAAACTGAAAACTTCAAAACATCTTACTGATTGTAGATGAGTACGGCTTTTTTTGTTCCAGGCATGAACATTTCACATTCTTCACAAATCTTCACAGCAGAGACAAAATATTGCTTTATTAACGCAAATTTCCCGTAATTCTACACATTCTGCTATAAAGCGGAGAGAGAACTTTACAGTTTTCAAACTCATATCCAACAATTCAATGCATTTTTGGTGATTTCAATTTTCGTGATTTTCAGTGCAAAATCTCTACATATAAACTCATGCATTTTTTAAAATTCAATCCAATAAACCATATGAACCCTTGCTGCAAACCCCTTTAAACCATCAGCTTGGCTCCCGCTCTGCTGAACACAGTTATATGCAGTGGTAATTAGTTATCCGTGAGTTCAATGTATACTCCCTGAAATTGTCTCCACCAAATGCATTTCCCTCATAGTGCACCACTTCATAGTTGAAAAGCACCCTAAATCTGGTGTATTGTACAGGACGTTGCCACATGACCCCTTGTCCTCTGTGTTTTTAATATCCCCTTTCGACAGAACTGTGTAAACTAATCTGTTTCCCATCAATCTACACTGAGTTGCCCAACTTAAGTGTTACCCAATACCTGGCAGCCCATGGTGGAGGCAACACAGTGAAGTGTTGTTTAGCCTGGTCAACACTGGGACAACACAGGGCCCAGGCACACATCCCTGTTGTAGTCGAGCACTAACACACCTGACAAAACCAACCCATGACTTAATGACGTTGAGTTTGGCGAATTAGAGCTGCTCTGAACCTGGCATAATCAGATTAGTTACTGCTAGGCTGGAACAAAGACGTTCACCCTGGTGAGTTGTTAGGACCTGGAAGTAAAAACACAGATGGAGTTACTCAGAATCACCTGTGTCCTGAACTGCACCTAATTCCCTATGTACAGATTACTACCAAAGTAAAGAAACATGGTGTTTTAAATGGGTCAATGGGCCACCACAAGCCAGAAAAGGTTCAATGTACTTAGCAACCCTATTGCAGGGTTGTGATACCATTCTTCCTGAGTAAATTACTTAACAAGGTTTTTTTTGATAACGGCGGCTGAGTCAAGATGCCAATCCAGAATCACACTTAAGTGTTTAATTGGATCCGGAGACTGAGATGGTCATAGGATACTGTAAAACATCTGCAATTGGGCGGACCTTACCACAGAAACTCCTGCTAAACGCACCCCAAAAACACCTCCTCAAGTCACAGAAATCCCTTGTTAGCCTTGGTAGATAAAACAATGTTTAACCGGACCTGTGCCTGCGCCAGCATTTTTATACCTGACCCTAAGCATGATGGGATGTCAATTCCACACCTGTGTAGAAGCACCAGGTTTCAGTCTATTTTGTTTTACATAATTTAGTGAAGTGTTTATGTTGTCAAATACCTGTAGTGAACTACTTTCCGCATTGGCTTTACTCATAATTAGTGTATTACGTAGGTAACAGGATGCCATTTGGGACGCTACCACAGAGACACTTCCTATACGTACCTCCATTTTGAGTGATGTAGCGCACCCAGGGCAAAGCCTGGTAGCCACTCTTCTCGATGATCTTCAGGTAGCGCACCTGCAAACACACAGACGCACACCCAAAAACAGTGAACACCATCGGTATAATCTTGTAGTCTGACTGTGTAACCGAAAAGCTGGAGGTCAGTGTTCACGTAAGCCTGTGAATCTGGATTGCCGAGACTGACACTCTAAGGCCATACACGGTTACTATTCCTGAATCACCAACTGTGCAGGTGTCCCTTTTACCATTCTACTGACGGTTGTCCCACGCAACCGTTATAAGATTATAATCAAATCTACAGCCTGTGTCTAGGGCCCAGGGGTTTTCTAGGTCAGGCGACGAAGAGGAGAAAGTCGCGGTTCTAGACGGAGCATCGTATTACCCCCCGACCGACAGTGTGATAATCTGCACCCTGGCCGTACGCAGAAGATAGGAATGAGTTTAGGGAAGTGGGTCCTTCTACTCCCCTATCGGACCATCTTGTCCGTGTTCAAGGGAAACGGGCAGCTCAAATTTACATTACTGCATTCTCCAGAGAGCAGGGTAAGAAATGCAGTCGTCAGCAGAATAATTAAGACTTACACAAGAGAACTCACAGGATGTTTCATCACCTACGGGCTGCAACCACACCATTGATCGTATTGTCTGAGCCATGTCTCACTGACCAGATGACTGGAAACAACCCTTAGTACTTTGACATAGATGGATGATGAGCTACATTCAATGAGATTCTTGTTGATTTAAATATGCAGAATGTCCTTGATAGTGTTTAATATTCTCTGAAAATCAATCTGAACATTTAAGACAGACACCGAATGTCAAAAACAGAAACAAACGGCTTCCTTGTAAAAGCCAGGAATCTGCAAGTGGTTTTACAAAACACCCAGCCTGAAAACCCCAAGGACCAAGCAACAATAGTGTTGAAGCACAGTGGCTAGGATAAACTCCCTAAAAGGGGCTAAAATTTAGGAAGAAACCTAGAGAGGAACCAGAATCGGGGGGGGGGGGGCACAACGCGTGGCGAGACACCTGTGTCTAAGTCTGTATATTGCTCCAAAACACAGGAGGAGGCTAAATACATCCAGATCACACAGGTTACAGACAAACGGACAGGCGGACTAAGTGACAGTCAGTCACACACAATCAGCAGGCAGGGCACTGGATTCTAACAGTGATAGTCCATGTAGCTCAACCGCTGAGAGCGTGTGAATGCCGAGACAACCCTAACACGAGTTTAACCGTTTCTGTGAGTCTTCGCCACACAGGCCGAGGTGAGGGTCTGACATTCAACAGACCAACTGCAGGTTCTCTGTCTGCGTCATTGTAATAAAAAAACTTCCAAAATATTCGTCTGTAAATGACCACACAGACTCCATGGTTCCTGACTCCCATGTATTCCCACTGGCTAACAGGCCTGAGGGTTTTATTTGCATGGTTAATATGCGTGTCCCTGTACTTAGTGGTGATGTCAACAGCCACTTTCCCATGCCTTGATTTCTACACATCCCATTAAACCAGCCGGGTCTCACACAGTACGTGCTGCAGTAGCCACATATGACAGCCACGGAAGAGCTAAGCAGGCTAGAGGACATAAATTGTGAGACCAGGCTATAATTAAGCCACTTGAGCCAGACCTCTCCCATTGAGGACAGTGGAGGATGGGGCCGTCACGTCTTCTGCAGTAAGGTCACAGGTCTCTGGTGCTAGCTAGCCTACAACAGCCTGGTGGGAATCACATGTATGATGTGTTCTCATACGCATGTTTTTTTCATTTGATCTGACGTATGTCTAGCCTACATTACAAACATCTGCTCCCCTGGCTCTATTGTACAGATACTAGTGGCACACTACGGGTGCTTCCCAAAGGGCGCCCCATGGCCTACGTAGTGCACTGCTTTTGACCAAACGTACTGCGCTACACAGGGAATGTGGTGACATTTGGTCCGCGGGCTAGTAAAAGGAGAGGAAGCAGAAGAAGAGGGACTGTGTCAGCTGCCACTCAATAACTTACTTAGGAAAATTACAGTGTTTTTTCATAATATTGCCTAAACTTCCTCATTTACCGCATCAGCAATTTAATTAGGCCAAGGGTGGGTTCATGCTACATGTCTGAGTGGGCTGACTAATGTCTATACAACTTAATAAAGTTGGATCATGGAAATGGTAGGAAATTCCAACTTGCTCCCAAATCTGACCCCTTAGCAATCACATCTAACCCGCAACAACTGTAAGTCCAGAAACAGCCTCCATCGCTGGGAAGGGCAAGAGATGCACCAACAAATAATAAGTATCAAATCTGCTTCCCAAATGGTGCACTATTTTATAACTAGAGCACTACTTTTGACCATGGTCCGTAGGGTGCCAATTTGGGGGATGAAAGAGACAGACATACTGCAGAGAAAAACTCCTACAGCTGTCTGAATTCTGGCAAGTACACCGCTGCTGGGTCATGTTGAGGTTTCTCCAGAGAAAACTGAACTGAGGTTTCTAACGGAGCAGTTTTAGGTACGTCTCTGTGTCACTATATTCTGACAACATGACTTTCTGTTCTACGGACTCTATAGCGGCAGTTCACTGCTGCCAAGTGTCAAGTCCTGCTCCGTACGCTCGGGGCCCACTGCCTGGAGAATTCGGTACTACGCCTGTCAGTGTTGATTTCAGCTCACATATCCCCATTGCCTCCACCTGGCTAAAGCGACACTGCAGGGATGCATTCTGCACTAACGGAGACCTGTCACAAAACCCAGGGATCAGGCATTTGGGACATATCCCAACTGTCTGAAGGAAACCACAGGGTACACGACATGACTATCAGTCAGTGGCGGTCATCCTAACGCTGCACTTTTGCGGCGGACTGCCCATCAACATACTGTATAGCACATGACACAGGGAAGCGCAAGTCTTTCTCGATTCAGCACATCCTCCCCCTTCGACTCGTTTTCAAAGCACATCGTTACGAAAGGACGGAGTTTTCTCCCTTAGGATCTTCTCCTTTAATGTGCTTTTGAGGAGGCGGCAAGAAAAAGAATCCATGAAACCCTGATGGTTAAGAAAGTGGGCCAAGAGGTTTTCCTGAACACCGGGACTGGGCCCAGGCTGCTGCTTTGGCTTCGTTTAACTGGCACAGCATCCAGCTCCAAAGGCAAGCGCAAAATCTGGAATCGAGACTAGACACTGACCCCCTTTTTATGCCTGCACACATGATATGACGTAACACGCCATACTGGGCAGAAGCACCTGTTAAGCCAATTGTTCCAATACATTTGGTGCCCTGAAAAGGAGGTTTAAATGGTGATACCAATATGTATAAAAATGCACCCAAATAAAAGCTAAAAACCTATACTTTAATACCGTAGTAATAGTTGGATTTCAAGTCCAATCTGTTGGAGTGCAGAGCTAAATTAAAAATGCTTCATTGTCCCAGTAATTACAGAGGGCACTGTACGTATGGCTGTGTGTTGGAGATTGGTAGAGGACTCAATAGGATGTAACACATTTTAGCATTGAGGGCTTCCACTATTTTATAGGAGCGAACTGGGAGAAACGAAATGTAATGTAAAGTCTTAAGACTATAGTTACATCACCAGTGACAACACTGCTCTAACATTGCCCCCTCTGGCTATTCACTCTCACAGCATTCAAAAAGTTTTCTGAAATAAAATAGCTGTTTATTATTATTATTATTCTTATAAAAGCACAACTTTCCTAGGAAATCAAATTATTTTCATCGTCTTACAGGCATGACAGTGATGTGCGTTAGCGATATGTAGACCTAAGTAATGTGACACCAACATGGAGGGGTAGAAAATATACTAGAATGGCAAATCCACCATCAAAAATTTTTTACTACACTAAATGCTCATAACCCACAATACATTATGATGAATGGCATTAGATGCATAACAGCACCACCATGAGGTTTAAAACCTGCATGACAGGAGTAATACAGGCTTGGCTCGGTAAAGGGCTTTCCACAGCTCTTTGGTGAACTCTACAGGGGTGACATTTCAAACAGTCTAGGCCACATTACAGACAAATGTGACTGTGTGAGCAATAAGGATTAAGCTCCATGTTCAAAGGCACAACGGCAGATTATTTTACCCTCTAACCATTAGGCCTCTAACCATTAGGCCATTGACAACTGAAAGTACTCCTGGAAAAAGAAAGTAACTGTATGGTAGGTGACCTGAATAAAGATGTACATTCTATTATACAGTTAATATAAAAGGAGATCTCTTTAGACAGACTGACCTGCATACAGACGTACAGTCTATTACACAGTGGATGTAAAGGGGTATCTCGTTAGACAGACTGACCTGTATGCCAGAGGTGGTGAAGTAAGGAATCTCAAACTTGACACTGATGGGAGGTTTCCCCTCCTTGTCTTCTGCCTCCACACTGGGCAGGCCAAAGTGGGCTCGCATCAAGTACTCTTTACCCCCCTGAGAGTGAACACGAACGAACGAACACACACAAACACACACGAACACACACATGATGGTTTGTCCAGATCAAGTCACTACAGGTGATGAAGCAGACATGAGATCCACCAAGCATTAAGCTAAGCTTGTCAATTTCAATTTGAAAATATGACCATGTCAGTCTTCTCTGTAGGAGTATTTTGGGGCAGGCAGAAGATTGATCTTACCGGGAAAGACTTCATGGACCAGACGATCTCGCTGTTCTCCGGGATCCACTTCACACTGCCCACCGTGGTCTTGAACTGGGGTGTGTCGGCATCCATGGGAACTGGAATGTGGATCTCTATGTTGTTGGCAGTCGAACGCCTCTTGAACTGACTCTTAGCCTGAGAACAGACAACAAGTAGCTGTAAAATAAAAAACACGAAAAACACAGGTGCATACCCAGGCATAAAGAAACTGTGTTTAGGACTTAGATGATAACATTTTAATACAGAAAGTGTTACAGCCTTCACAAACCTTTTTTTCACTACTGTATAAGAACACAAACTAAAAATATGAGCTGTAGCAAACCTTGATCATGTACTCAATACGGCTGTGAGAATGCTTCTCTATAACAGACTCAATCCATATTAGTGGCTTCACCTGTAACAACAAAATAGTCTTTTTTTTTTTATTCCAGGATTAACAACACAAATCAACAACATGCTAACACACAAATCAACAACACGCTAACCAAAACCTGCCACTTAGGTGTGTTCTGAAGGTCTGTCTTTTATCAGATAGCAGAGTATGTGTGTGCGTGTGTTGAGGGTCTGTATTTTATCAGTGTGTGTGTGTGTGTCTGTGTGCGAGCGTGTGCGTAAAGGTACTGTCTGAAAGACGGTAATTACATGTGTGTTGAGGCGGTAGGACATGAGCTCAAACTCTCCGTCGGGGGGAATGAAGGAGATTGTGCGGTCGTTCTCAAAGCGGGACAAACGGACACACTGATTAAACTTGACATCCTCCAGCTCCACTGACTTACTCTTTCCTCCTACACAGGAAGAAAGAACGGTGATTTGCACAGGAAGAGATAAGAAGAAATTTATTTAATGTTTAGAGTCTCTTGGTAGACAAGCCCCGGTGAATTAAAAGAGAACCCAGTGAACAATCAAGAATTGCTTAACCACATTGTCTCACTGAATACAAAAGGTAGAAAATAGGATTTTAGGTAATAGAATAGTGTGGAATAGAAACTCACGTCCAGTGTTCTCAAACAGAACTTTGTCATTCAGGCCCAGGCGAAGCTCTGGCATTCCAGACAGGAACACACGCATCTTGATGGAACCAACGATCTCACTGCACAACACATTACCATTAGCACTGACCTGAAGAGAGCAAAGGGGGGGGGGCAGAAGACAGCAAAAGAAAACTGACTGAAACCAAGAGCCACAATTACCTGAGTAAAACATTTCGCTACTGTATGGACTCAAAAACACAGACAACACTTCTACAAGAAAACCTACAAGGAGGTTGACCGACTCTACGACATCCAGGAACACCTCATTCTTCCTATACTTGATGCCCTCTGACCTCCATGACACAGCGTTGGTGATGGTTGCCGGGGGACGGGGGGCACTGGTGTCCAGCTTGTGACCCTCCTGGGTGATGTACCTGTGGACCAACACAACCAAAGCCATAGAGATGGAGACCACAGGTAGATGTTAGGGACTTTTGCACAGGCTACTCTGTGTGCTGCATGTATAACGTGTTTAAGACAGTTGCTTTGTAATATTGTTATTTACTCCTGCAGGATCTTGCTGTCAGTGGTCTGGGGGTAGCCGAAGTCCATAAGCTCATCCATGAGCTCATAGATGATGACAAAGTTATCCCTGATACTCTCCTCTTCTAACTCCTTGAAATACTCAGAGAATACCTGGGGATTACAAATGTAACATGCTTCATTATGCTTCTCCTTCCAACTTCAGAAATTGTTATATAGGCCTATTCTGAATGGTTCCTTAAAAGTCCATGTCAATAAGATATCATCCCATTGGCCATGCTTGTAAATAGGGTGCGGTGGCAAATGACAGTCCAGAAAGCGCTTCACGTACACAAACAGCATTACTGCCTGTGACGTCACACATTACCACTTCATACATTACTAAAACATGTTGAGTCCAAATCAGTGCACACATTGACAGTCCTACCTGGATTATTTTGTAGAGAAAGGAGAAAACCAGGGACACACAAGCGTTTTTCTTGGATGTTGCCACAACTGATCCGTGGCGGGGGTTAAGAAGATTTGTATTTATGATAGGTTGGTAAAGACAGAAGTGGTGATGCCAATGTTTTTGAAAGACAACTGACACCTGACCTGACACACTGGGCTACGGGGTTATGATTGGGATGCGCAATGTGAGGATCATGGTGGGACAGGATGAAATAAAATAGAACAGAAAACAGTTACACAGATATTTTGTAACAACCAGAACATTAAGATCTTTTGACAAATCAGATCATATGTTTTGCCAATAATTGTTTTTGGGTCCAATCAAAATATATATTTTGCCAATAACTGGGAAAAAGGTTAGAACTGAGTAGTCCGTGTAAATGAAATGCAGTCCTGGAGAGGGTTTGTGTGTGTGTGTGTGTGTGTGTGTAGCACGCTCTAGCTAGGATACAGTAGAGATTGTTGTGTTTGATCCACATGAAGCGCACCCCTCCGTGGGCCAAGATGGGAGACAGGGCACCCTCCTCCTCCTTTTCCATCAGGAGGTTTAAGAAGTGCTCAATCTCAGACATGTCCACATCTCCACGATAGTTTTTACAGATCAGGACCTACAGAGACATGACCGATAACATGACATCAACGCACAAAGTGACATAGTACCTACAAACCCAATTACACTACTCATGTATACAGCCACATTATCTGCGTATATTCTTACCTTTGACCAAGTTTTCTAGCAAAAATTGTCTTCTTAATTAGTTGCATGGGACCAGATTATCCTGACAGCCCCTATCATTTTAATAATCTGGGGTGTATTCATTCCCTTTTTTCCCCAAACAGAACTTGTATTGGACACATTTTTGATGACATAGGGAGGATCCTATCTGACTGGGTCAAATGCAATCTTTTTTTCCAAAACTTTTCACAACTAACATTTGTGGAGGAATTAACTTATTCACAACTAGAGTACACATGATGTGGAAACCGAATGGGACTATTTGTACAAAATTGCAACCCAAAACTGGTTTGAACTTATTGAGAACTACATTGCCCTATTTTTATGGGAAATATATATATATATATATATATATATATATATATATAGGTCTGGATAATGGATATATCTTTAGAGAAAAGTAATGTAACAAAAAGACTAGCATATTCGAGTTGACTCAACAAGGCTTGTGCGTGTAATAGTTAACTGCAGTATAGTCCATGGGACTACATGCCGTGTGTCTTTTTAAACGCCCTAGATACAATCACAAAAGGAGATGCGTTAGCTAGCTGTTTCTAAAAAATCCGAGACCGTGGGCATTTCGATAGCTATTACTCTGATACAATTACATCGGTGGCGTTAGTTTCAGTACTGTACTTAGCAAGTTTGCAGGCTAGAAAATAGGCTACTCTATCAACAACTGCTAGCTTTCAACTGGTTTCTTGAGGTAGCAAAGCCAACGCGTCCCGTTATCTTACCTTGCCTTTTAAATCCAAGACATACACAGCACTTGCCGACATCTCGATAAACTAGCTAGCTAACTGCACAGCATGAATCAATAGCCAGCTTGCTAGAAAAATGTTGTCGTTATTAACAGGAATGTTGGAATGTTCAATTTCTATCAAGATACTGAGGACCGGGATGTTATTTTGGTAAACGCAGACAATCGTGTCAAAATTGGCTGGTAAGGAGGTAACCTTCAAAATAAAAGCCTGCATTTTAACAGACGCTCTTATCCAGAGAGACTTACGATGTTGAAGCATAGTTCTGGGGAAGCTTATAAAAAAGTAGCTGGAGAAAGTTCCCAAGAAGGCATTTTATTATTTCATCAGTTCATCATTCTGAAATATAAAAAGCTTTTAGCCACCAACGTAACCCTAACCAACAACCAAGCAAGACGTCCTGAACAAGAAACCAATGGCCACTCTAACAAAGCTTCAGAGATTTTCTGCAGCGATGGGAGAATCTGCCAGAACGACAACCATCTCTGTAGCATTCGATCATTCAGGACTTTATGGTAAAGTGGCTAGACAGAAACCAATCCTCAGTAAAAGGCATATGACATGCCGACTTGAGTTTGCCAAACATTGTGAGGAAATATATTCTCTGGTGTTATTAGACCAAAACTGTTCGGGCTGAATGCCATGCTCTATGTCCTTCAAAAAACAGAATCAGGCTAATATCTTCCCTATGGTATAGCAAGGTAGTGGGAGCATCATGCTATGGGGATGCTTCTCAGTAACAGGAACCAGGATTGAGTGAAGGATAAACAGAGCAAAATGCAGCAAAGTCCTTGAAGGAATACTGATCCAGATTGCACAGGATCTTATGCAGGTGTGAAGATAAATCTTTCAGCACAACAACCTGAAACACACAGTCAATAAGATGCTGGAGTGGCTTTGGGACTAGTCTGTGAATGTCCTTGAATACCTCAGTCAATGCTCGAACATGGACCTCTTTAAACATCTGTGGGGGACCTGAAGAACAAAACTCACAGACTCTCCTCATCAAATCACACAGAGCTTGAGAGGATCTGCAAGGGATAATTGAAGAAATTTCCAGTAACTTCCAGGTGTGCACGCTTATATACTAAAGACTTGAAGCAGCGATCGCTGCTAAAGTCACTTCTACAAAGTATTGAATAAAGGGTCTGAATATTTATTGTAAATATATTGGCAGGAATGTCTAAAATGTGATTTAGCTTTGCCGTTATGAGGTATTTACGGTGGCGTATTACTGCCTTGAAAAACAGCGCGTGTAGCTTGTTTTATTTTTCACAGATAGTATTTCAAAAACGTTCGTAAAATGTATTTAGAAAATAAGGTTGAAATATTATTTTGAGAATAAAGTTCTACAAAGTTTAACATTCATGACATTTTGGTAGGATATTTAATACTACTGCTACTAGCTAAAAATAATAATAAGCCTGATGTAGCAAATGCTATTCTGGTCTGATATTAGATTATAGGTATGTTAGATTGGTCTGTTAGTTTGGATGTAATGCGTGTTCATATTTTATCCCTAAAATAAAAGGTCCTGCTGCCTGTGTAAACAACCTATGTAAGACAGTCTGTATTTTTAGACACTAGGTGGAGTATTTGTATAGTGAAACAGACTAGGGCAAAGCAATGAGCTTTATGTAACTGCTGAACTGCCTGTTAATACATGTTTAATGTAAATGTAATTTATGATCAAGTGTGAGTTGTCCCTTTATTGTCAGGGTGGTTTAAGCTACACTGCACACAGTAAATCTAAGGCTACACTGCATACAGTAACTGTTAGATCACTCTTCATACACTAACTGTTAATCTGTTCACCTACTCTACACAAAGTAAACACAAACTGTTTGTGTCAGAAGAGTAAAGCAGGGTTTCTTCGTTGGGACGTAGAAAGGAAATGTTGGGCACTTTTCACTGTGGGACATACCTGAATTAGGGTATGAATGTAGGAGCAGTAGATAATCATTTAGATTGAAAAATGTGAGTTAACTAAAATAAGTCTTCAGTCTGGAGATCTGTCTCTTTCTCCAACCTTTCCTCAAGTATTCCAGCAAATGTTGGTTTATTAGAAGTTGTAATGATGAAAATGTTACTCCAATCACACAGGCATGTATTGGCGTATTGTTGGGAAGTATTGCACTAAAATTGCATCCTACATGACACCCTGTACACTTAATTTTAATGATAGTTTAGTATAATTCAGTAGAAATTGTGTAAATAAAAATACTAAACAATTAATTGTTTTATTATTAATTAAACAATGATTTAATAATATTTTGAGTAGAAAAGAATATTTGATCAATGAATGTTCATGCAAAAATCATTTAACTCTTTAATGCTGATTTAGTTCTTTAATCAACAAATGTTACACTGTAAAAACAACTGTGGTTAACATTAGCCAGTCTGCTATAAAAGGGACACATTTGCACATGTTCCGATACATTTCAAGAGCATTCATAAGACACACCAAGACCCTCACACTTAATTCAAAGGTTCTTTACCAGGAAAGAGTTCTACTTGGAATGTTAAGCGCTTTAGTCTTCCCACTGCAGCTGATGAAGAAAATCTAGATTTTTTTTAAATTGAAGAATATCATGCAGCCTGTTTTTATATACGCGAAACTGAGGAAATTGTGATTTCTCTCTAATGTTTTGTAACATTAACAGCTGTGCTGTCTGACTGTCCTGTCTGTCTATGGCCGTCTCTCAGGCTGACCCTTACTCCTGTTTCCATAGATATGCCTCAAACATCCCTGTGTTTCTCAATGTGAACAGTTGTCATCACCTTCAGTCTACACTCCACAGAGACACCTGGCCACAAGCCAGATCTTTGCAAGAGGAAGACAGAGAGGGAGACACAGAAAAATACAGACAGGGCTATAGACAGAGCGGGGACAGCAAGTGAGAGAAAGAAAAATTGAGGGACTTTTAGTGAGACAGAGACGTTAGTGTCTATCTGAAATAGTTGATTTGAGCGAAACATAGATTTGTTAAAAAGGGAATCCATGTGATTTTAGGTACAAAGGGAGTGTTTGCATTACAAATTGCAATAAAGGAATAATGCAATGGATCGAACTACGAGACTTCTAACTGGGTCTGCGTTCTTTCTGATACAAAATACAGCCGTGTGTACTGAACATGTCGTGCATATTAAGGTGTGATGAACCCGGTCCAATGGCTTTAACACTGACCATATAAGGTACAGTGGGTAGTTTGTAGAGTATGGTGCAGCTAGCCACATCAAGGTTTGATTCCTGCTTGGGCCAGAATATAAAAATATATGTACTTGCTATCATAGCTTTGTGGGTTTAGCTTTGGACAAAGTGTCTGCTAAAGAGTCTGCTAAATGGTAACCGTTCTTATTATGTTTGTACTGTATGCTCTGCAAACTAGAAGGAGCCATTAACACATCCCTGGAATCTCAAAGAGATCATCAGGGTCATCTGGATGTCTTCAGGACATCCCCTTTTTGCTCGGATAGTAACTCCTATGTGCATAGTCTTTCCAAATATTCACCAACTAACAAATGAACCACAAAACAACTGAACATATGAGACCCCTTCATATTTAACTGCGTGAGAATAGTTCACTAGTCCAGTGTGTGGCTAGTAAAACCAAGCATGTCTTTGAGGTCCGCTAGCTAGCTCTTGCATGTGCATGTGATCAGTACCAGCAGGTGCCACATCGTATGACATGTCATATGACAGAGAACCTGATCCCTTGAATACCCTTGAAACACACTCACACACAACGTATGCACTACAACCAGTGTTGTACCAATTACCTACTGGCACTGGTCAATGTGTCATGTGACTGTTGTTTGTCTTTATCTGGCCGAATATACCAATGATTTACGGAAAATATGTGTGGTTGTACTTTGTATTGATGCCTGTTGCAAAAATGCTAACAGAAAGATAACTGATAACCTGCCTGCACTCAGATCTGTATGGGCTTGAACCACCTTCTGAGATCTTTGTGGGCTTCAGCCAACCCCTCAGATGTGTGTGGGTTTCAGTCAACACCTCAGATCTGTATGGGTTTCAGACAACACCTCAGATCTGTATGGGTTTCAGACAACACCTCAGAGCTGTAGGGTTTCAGTCAATACCTCAGATCTGTATGGGTTTCAGTCAACACCTCAGATCTGTATGGGTTTCAGCCAACCCGTCAAATCTGATTAGGTTTCAGCCAAACCCTCAGATCTGTGTGGGTTTCAGCCAATGCCTCAAATCTGTATGGGCTTCAGCCAACGGCTCAGATATGTGTTGGCTTCAGTCAACAACTTAAAAAAACTCTACCACTGGTGCTATTTCCTTCAGAACATCTTCACCCAGCTAGACAACAGCGGGTGAAAACACAATTTTTAATGTTTACTGTATGTGTGTGTTGTTTGTGTGTATGCAACACTGACTGAACTGTTCGTCTTTTTTGTAAAACATAACCCCATGTTGAGAAACGTCATCATCCATAACACTAAATGCTGTCATGGTTGGTATCCCAAATTCCATTCACAGTGCTTTCTATTTACCAGTTGAACCACCATAGACCACCAGGGAGACTACTGACGGCCAGAGTCCTAAGTGTCTAAAGAGTCAATGAACTTTACGCCATTGCCTCTACTGTAAGCACAGACACCATGTGATCATTTTCAGTCTGTGTTTGTAATGCCATCCATTTGTGGCCCCTGTAATGTGTGATGCAGCTTTATATAGTTCTGCTGTTGAATAATCTTAGACACACAAGCACTTACATGCATTTATGCATACACAGGGATCATCCCAGACACTTGGATTCATGACATGGTGTGTGTTTGTGCGCTTTTGATCCTTTATGGACCACCCTTGACCACGTTTCAGGTGTCTGCTTTCTACATTTTCTACCGGTTCCAGCATTTTGTCCTACTGATAATGGATGTTTTATAGTCTACCACACAGGACCAAATGGGTTTTGGGTTGTGTACATTATGTCCCGGCACTTCAACCCCAACCAACAACTGCTTCATGTTGTGAAGTTACCACCGTAAGCTACCTATGTTGCTTAGTGCAGACCCTCATGACCACTATGTTTGCAAACATGCAACTGATTTGAACTCCAGAAAATCAATACATAATCAAGCCAGAATGTTTATTGGAAGAAAAACATAAATACATACTGTAGGGTTTAAAAACAGTTTGCACAGACAGCAAAACATTATATACAATCTTATTGATACATTATATACAACCAAATAAATTAATGTATATGTCACAACACTGCCCATTGTAACCTTGTACGTCCAAGTCTGGAAATTTAACCAGACAGCAAAACTTCCAATATTCTTATTTCCTTCATTTTAAGGCACATTTTATCAATATTTTCTAAATATTTTTTATTTCATTTTATTTCATAAAGGTACTGTAGATAACATATGAGAGCTCCCATGGGAAGCACCAATTAAACTGTTGAGGTCTGTCTCAAATGGCCCGTTATTCCCTATCTAGTGCCTGTATTCCTAATCTTTTTTGTACTAAAATGTGCATACATTATGGGTGTAATACAGTATTGTAGTGAAGATTTCTTTTGGCGTGGAGACCTGGTTCAATGACAGCCTGTAAGTGTCCTAGTTCAATGACAGCCTGTAAAGTGTTCTGGTTCAATGACAGCCTGTAAAGTGTTCTGGTTTAATGACAGCCTTTAAAGTGTTCTAGTTCAATGACAGCCTGTAAAGTGTTCTAGTTCAATGACAGCCTGTAAAGTGTCCTAGTTCAATGACAGCCTGTAAAGTGTCCTAGTTCAATGACAGCCTGTAAATTTTTCTGGTTCAATGACAGCCTGTAAAGTGTCCTGGTTCAATGACAGCCTGTAAAGTGTTCTGGTTCAATGACAGCCTGTAAAGTGTCCTAGTTCAATGACAGCCTGTAAAGTGTTCTAGTTCAATGACAGCCTGTAAAATGTTCTGGTTCAATGCCAGCCAGTAAAGTGTTCTGGTTCAATGCCAGCCTGTAAAATGTACGGACCGGTATATGACCATTAGGTGGCTTGGATTTCAAAGGTTTGTAACAGAAATGGTGCTGGCACACAAATAGTATTAAATACTAATAAAAATATATTGTTCATATTTGATGCTTTTATCACTTTTCTTGAAATACTGTAACAGAGGGTTGTCAGTCAATTTAATAATGACATAATGACTGCATAGATAATTTAAAACTGTATTCTGAACAAAAGAGACATACAGTGAGACATACAGATACTTCAGAAACATCAAATCAAAATGGCACCAAAGCAACAGAAAACACACTCTAACATAACACTTGTCCTGAAACATCCAGAGCTGTCCGTTATGAAGGACAATATAGCAAACTGAGCTTTCGACCGGAATGTCAAAACATATACCCTTTTATCACTACTGAGCTAGCCGTTACTAAAATTATATCTCAATTCTCTGATGATGGGGATAATGAAGATGTTACATGCCAGTGGCAGCGACATTAAGGCCTTTGAAGGAGCTACCGTGTATCTTGAGCCTGTGGGTCCTGCAGATAGTCACAGACACAGTCACAGACACAGAGACAAAGTCACAGACCAGACACAGACACACAGTCATAGATACAGAGTCAGTGTCACAATGCAAATATGTTGCTTGGCAACCCCTTCATCAATTAATCATGCTGAAGGCACATAGAAACTATCCAACTATACTAAAACTAAATGTGAAAAAATATATACATTTAAACTGCAGTGATCTATGGGGGGTGTCTGTCAACTCGGAAGGTGACAGTTGGCAATATAGATTTCAACAGTTTTTATACAGAAAAGTATAGCCAACGTAATGACCACAACAAATCTATGGTATTCTCAATAAAACTTTTGTTATGTGAACAGACCCTAAATCAATCAATCAATCGGTCAGAGTTCAGTAGTGTCTCACCTCTTGTGTGCCCTGCTGTTCTGAGCCTCTTTAGACTTGGTGAAGGTCACAGGGTCACCTCCTTGGACCAGGTTGGCAAACTCCCCGTAACTCTCTGCTTTGAAAATTACCCTACAGAAAGAGTAACTCACAATCACAATATTGTATTTGTGGTGCAGCCCTCCACTCCTAGCTCGTGGAGCAGTTGAAGGTGCTCTCTTTGTAGTACAAAGCTAACCACTAGAGTCTTGGTTCGAGCCTTGAATATGTCTGTAGCTGATGATTGGCTGGGAAGTCCCAGAGGGGAAAAAGGCCAGCATCACCTGGGAGAGGAGTAGTATTGTCATCAGGGATTTCCTGGTGTCATCCCAGTCTAGCAATTTCTTAAGTGGATTGGGCTTTTCCTAGGTCATCAGGTGAGTGAGTGTACCCTCACACACCTTGACTCATGCAACTTACTGGAAGAGCGGTGGGAGAAAAATATGAATGGCTAGGCGCAGATGCCGAGGAGAAAGGCTTGCTGCAATCTTCCACTCTCCTGAATCCATTGAGGATTGTACAGAATTGTACAGAATGAAATGGAAGAAGGGAGAAAAATTGTGTGTAAAGGAAAATTAACTAAACTCAAGAGAATCTGTTTAGACTGTAGAGTCAAGTAAACATATTAAGTAAACGAGTCAATCAAGTTGGTTCTACAAGAGATATTACATTCGGTAGAGTAGCTGTAGATAAATGCTCACTTGGACTGTGTCTCCCCTGCTTTGACTCTCATCCTGCGAACCATGAACTTGTTTGAGTTGAAGAATGAGAAGTAGGAGTCACTATCCCACCGCAACCTGACTCTCAGCAGTTCTCCCAGGTCAACATCTGTTGTCAGCAGGAAAGATGATGTGGTGTTGGAGGTCACACTGGACCTGAAAGGTAAGCAGTACAGTAACGTTATCATAGCAGTGTAATCTCTGTACCGTCTGTGAAATATGGCCTAGGGTTGTCCACCGTTCTAACCCGCTTCCTCCACTGTCCATCTCACCCAGCAGCAATGGGTTCAATTTCATCCAGCAGTGAATCAAAGCACACTAATTTATACTATATTTTTCAGACTTCTCTGTCCTGCCAGTACAGCACAGAATTCCCTCAAAATATCTATTTAAGAAGTTTGTAACAAAGTGCTACATTCCCTAGGAAGCAGCTGAACGTTTAGCAGATGTGCTTACAGAACCAGTTGGACGTCCTCTTTTTCTCCATGTGTTCCAAACAAAGACACTGTGATTGGTTGCTCGTTCAGAGTTAGGTTCTGCTGGTTGAAGACATGGAACTTCATCTGGTAGTGGAAGACTGGGGATGGAAGGACAGGACTTTTGTTAGACCTTCACTTTGACAAAATGGTATTTTATAAAGCACTCGATGACTATCATGTTTTTCACATAAACTTGTCAGGTGCGTTAGAAGTTTGTCATGGTTGTTTTTCAGAATATTTTGAATAACATATTTTCATTTGAAGAAAACTGTATGATAAATATGAATAATAATAATGTTTCTGAACGCTTCTACAATGAGGAAACTACTATTACATATGATTTGTAATAATGATGATTGAGAACGTTAAAGAGGCACAACGATCATAACCCTAGGATATACTAACCTCTTACCATTAAGAACAACAGGGGAGTTTAGCATTTTTCTCAGCAGTTAGACATTTTTTCAGAATCAAGTGGAATCAAGTTATTCCAATTTATAAAAGAAGTGTCTCCAAAATGAAACATAACCCCAAAAAAATGAAAATGGACGCAACAAGTTTGTAGTCACAGGTTTGATGTAGTCATTACAGGACGGGAATATAGGACCAAAAACTCATTTGGCTGTCAAACTGACTGACCCAACATTAACCGTAAGGGCAAATCCCAGGTATTGTTCAGTTTTGTAGCAGACTGACCGCTAACCAGCTCACCTTTAAAGGGCATGGTGGCACCAGTCTTCAGGTACATCTTGTTGCTCCTGGTGGTTCGTATCTTGTTGATGCCATAGCCCATGTTGTTACAGCGGTTCTTGCGGCAGCTAAGACACAGGCCCCTGTTGAAGGCATCTTTCGAGCTGCAGCGGTAGGCCATGCTCTGCTGCTGCTGGTTCACCAGCGAGTCGATGAACAGGTGCACGGAACGCTCATGTGAGCATTTTAAGATCTGATCCAAGTCTGTGAGGAAAGTTATGAGATTATCGGAAGTCAGCTAGTTTTCACTTCCCACAAAGTCTTTGGAAGAATGTGTGAAAAGGGACGTCCGGTTCATCAAACTGTTGTAGTAGATGCATTACGTCACCGACAAATGTGGACCATTTGGTCACTGAGCAGAATGGACGCATGGGGTGAGAGGTCAAAGTAGTCCCACTCGCTCAGATTGTAAGGGAGCGAAACCAATGTGAAGACAAATACACAATTACAAACACCTTAAAATGACAGTTATTGGGTTAATTTGATTGTTGTTTGGATTTCTTATGTGTGTCCTGTAAAGCGTTGAATTCTCCAATATGTTTCATTATATTGTATACAGGGGGTGGACAAATTAACGTCATATTAGGTTGTTTGCCAATCATCATTAATCTATGTCAACTATAAGAGGTCTGACAATTAGCAACTAACCGAGTTCCAAAGGAACCAAATCCTTAGTGCCCGAATTGCAGGTGAATTGGTCAGAAAAACTGCTAAATTAGTCAATGTGTCAAAGAAAACAATCTCTAAAATCATGACAGCACATACCAAACATGGACGAATTGAATTGGTAAAGAGTAACAGTGGTCGCAAGTGGTAGCTGACCGACAGGGATAGACAGACACTTAACAGGACTGTTGCTCAATGCCCAAAAAACAGATCTGTTATGGTATAGGCAGCCACCTCGTACCGTAGGTGTCAATTGTCATTTCGTATAACGGCCAAGCAAAATTAGGCCATGTTATTGAGTCTTTGATATTAATATATTGTGTAGGTGTTTCCGTTATTTTGTCCACCAACGGTGTATCGTACATCGGGAAAAATCTGCCATAATTACCTGATCTCTCCCAGTAAAATGAATCATGTGCAAAAAGCAATAGCCTTAGTCTAATTAAAACTGCAACTCTAATCTGAAAAATAACAGCCTACACCTTTGTCCCAAACTCGTAGGCTTTTCATGAGCAACTTTTGAGTTGTGATGTATCAGGCTAACCACTGCATCAACAACCATACCCATGGCCAGAAAGCATTGCACTGAACAACATTGCCCTTACAGCAACCAACAAGGATTAGTCAAGGACCAGTCTAAGCTTATTAAATCTACTCATCAGGCATAGTAATCCAGTAACGGAGAGGTTTTGTGGAAGTCTGAATCAAGCCTGGGTCAACTCACTGTAAATGCCAAAGTTCTTCATCATCTGTAGTGTGTACTGGAGAGAGCACCCTGGCTGTGCCGTTCCTCCATTGGGGTAGATGTCCACGTGGCCCACAGGTCTCTGAATGCCAATGCTAAGGTCTGGAGACCCCCTGGTGTTGGTGTGGAGGACGTCCACGAATTTGGCATCGCCAGGGGACAGGCGGTTTGCATGCTCTGCGTACTCAAAGTGAGGGCCAGCTGGGTCCAGGCCTGACAAAGAGGCCGGATGTTAGTGCACTACCGTGCTAAGATGCTAAGATGATAACAGATAATAACGGCTCTGCTGTAAAAGCTGTATATGTCTCTATGATATGGTGCTGCACCTATTTCTCTGTTATACTATATACTCTAGAGCTACCCATACACTATCTGTCTCTGTTCTGGTCCTAAAAACATCTGTACATATTTTCTATTATAAACCGGGTGGTTTGAATGGTGATTGGCAAAAACCTGTGGTACATGAGACTGCAAACCACAGGTCTGACAAAAAAAAAACACTTTTGACTGTTCTAATTGCCTTGCTAACCGATTTATAATAGCAATAAGGCACCTCAGAAGGCTGTGGTATATTGCCAGTATACCAGGACTAAGGGCTGTGTCCAGACACTTTGTTGTGTCATGCTTAATAACAGCCCTTATTTGTGATATATCAACCACATACTACATATGCATCACTGCATCATGATGCATTTCTGGTCCTGGCTTCCTGAGCGGCAGAGTTAATATTGATCCAGGGACCACTGATCTTGTTTTCCTACATGAACCAGACATTATAATGTTTGTAAAGCAGGCTCATGGGAATTTCAGTTATAGGATCCTGGACATCAAAAGAGGCCCTGTCATTCACCATGTCCTCTGTGCCCAGATATGGGTTTAATCTTGGCCAGTGACTTCTGGGACTGTTCTGTGATAGTATATACACTGTATATACAGGTGCTGGTCATATAATTAGAATATCATCAAAAAGTTGATTTATTTCAGTAATTCCATTAAAAAAGTGAAACTTGGATATTATATTCATTCATTACACACAGACTGATATATTTCAAATGTTTATTTCATTTAATTGTGATGATTAAAACGGACAACTAATGAAAATCCCAAATTCAGTATCTCCGAAAATTAGAATATTACTTAAGACCAATGCAAAAAAAGGATTTTTAGAAATGTTGGCCAACTGAAAAGTATGAACATGAAAAGTATGAGCATGTACAGCACTCAATACTTAGTTGGGGCTCCTTTTGCCTGAATTACTACAGCAATGCGGCGTGGCATGGAGTTGATCAGTCTGTGGGACTGCTCAGGTGTTATGAGAGCCCAGGTTGCTCTGATAGTGGCCTTCAGCTCTTCTGCATTGTTGGGTCTGGCGTATCGCATCTTCCTCTTCACAATACCCCATAGATTTTCTATAGGGTTAAGGTCAGGCGAGTTTGCTGGCCAATTAAGAACAGGGATACCATAGTCCTTAAACCAGGTACTGGTAGCTTTGGCACT
>JACXGI010004348.1:6124-54555 GCA_016801175.1 Esox masquinongy
GATACACAGCCCTCCATGCTGCCGATACACAGCCCTCCATGCTGCCGATACACAGCTCTCCATGCTGCCGATACACAGCTCTCTATGCTGCCGATACACAGCCCTCCATGCTGCCGATACACAGCTCTCTATGCTGCCGATACACAGCCCTCCATGCTGCCGATACACAGCTCTCTATGCTCTCCCCCAAAAGGATAGGCAGCCTTTCCTCAGCAGAAAGATCCCTAAAACCTTTAACGATCCCTTTCAAAATGGGGAAATGATTGTTTCTGATAGTTTAGTATTTTTTGGTATTAGGTATATTTTACATCGTCTTACATCTCTCTCTATCCACCCCTCCCCCTCCCCTCCCCTCTCTCTATCAATCCTCTCTCTCTTGCTCCATTATCACTTTCTGGCTCCATTCTCTCGCTATCTATTCTCTCTATCCATCCATTCTCTATCCACCCCTCCTCTCTCTTGCTCCATTATCACTCCCTCGCTCTCTATTCTCTCTCTATCCATTCTCTCTAGCCACCCCTCCTCTCTCTCTTGCTCCATTATCACACTCTCGCTCCATTCTCTCGCTATCCATCCATTCTCTCTATCCCTCCCTTGGTCTCTAAAGCAGAGTTCTGTTTGTAATGAGATTAGCCCACTGCACACCAGGGAATTCAGGTCAGATGCAAATGTGCAAGCTAGACGTCTGAGTGTGTGTGTGTGTGTGTGTGTGTGTGTGTGTGTGCGTGCGTGCGTGCGTGCGTGCGTGCGTGTGAGAGAGACAGACATGCTAGGCTGATTGAATAAGAAGTGCCTCAGTCAGTCCCTCCCCATATGTAATGAAGCAGAGGCTTTTTTTTTATCCAGACACTCATAGCACCTGCCCCCCTCCCCTCTCCTAAACTCCTCTGTCTAGCCACATCCCCCCCACCTCCTCATCCGATCCTGTCCTCATACCTCCTCTGTGTGTGATTTCTGCCACTGGCAGGGTGATTCAACGAAGCCACTTGTGCCTCCCCTAGCAACACTGGCAGACGGCACTGCACCCAGACTGTCAGTCAGACACACCAGACCAGACAGACAGACAGGCACACACACACAGACAGGTACACAAAACACAGACAGGCTCACACACCAGACAGACAGATTATATATCCACACCCACACCAGGGAGCTGGCCCAGAGGCAGCCCAGTGTCTGGTTGAAGACAATACGGGCGCATTACTCATCAGCCATCACAGCATATTAAAACAGGGCTGTGTCCTGTGGCGGAATGCAACAAATAACGAGTGCTGCTTTGACATCAACGGTAAAGACACACGGCAATATGACTACCACACAGACGGAACACACGCAATATCAGATCTAGCTATGGCGGGGAAGGGTGCATTCGGTCCCAGGAGCGGCCGGCCACGAGGAGGTAGCTGAGGAGAACCTGCTTCGGGCATTTGGGTTGAGATGAGATCATCTCTTGACGAAAATGTTCGGTTATTCACACAACGGTGGACGGAGACGGGGCGTGTGTGTTGTAGATGACAGACCGCATGTACATTCATGGGAGGAAACATGTTCATGTGTCAGCTGCTGACCCTGTGACGTGTAGGGCAATGTTAAGTGTGTGTGTGCGTGTGTCACCACCTACCAGTTCACAGATCGAAGCTGATCACTAGTTATTAACACCAGCCGGACGTCAAAACACACCGCCCAAACACGTCGTCAGGGGCAGTGTTGAATAGGTCAGAGGTCAAAGGGGAGGCGCGACAGCGAGCAGGGAGCGCATCTGTGTGTGTGCAATAACTATTCTGTGAGGGCGAGTGAAGGAGCGACACAACAGCGTTGTCAAGGCAACAGGCAGGCAGCACACTGTCTGCGTCTGAGGAGGTTAAAGGGATACTTTACTCAAAAACTCCTTCGGTGTCGTTGCCATTAGTCCACTGATCATGTAACTGTAGCTGTTTGGTTGTGGCCAACAATCCATCAGGAAAGGTACCGTTTACAGCCCCAAGCCCCCAATCTGAACCACGTTCTAACGTCATTTTAACCTAAACATCAAAAGACAATAGCTTGAAAAGCTTAGGAGGGATTCAGGGTTGGCTCAGATGTCTGCACACTGCAGCTCTCCAGATAAGAGGGGCTGATACATGTTTTATACAGTAGCCTAACGTAGCAGTTACTGTACTTGTTGCCTGGATCATGAGCACAATGGTAGGAAACGGTAGAACTATGTGGTAGAACCAGATTTACATGGCCTCCAAATAGATGCTGCCTGTTGTGTTCATTTCAAGGGAAGAAATGTAAGGGACACCTGCGACACCCTGATCTACCAGACTGACCTGAAACAGAAAGCTCTTGCACTTACTAAAGTCCAAGTCAAGCACAGTCCATAGGTTAGGAAGTGTATTAAGGGCCAAATTTGAACACATTCTAAAATTGCAATTAATCTCAATTAACTACAAAAGAGCTATGTAAATACAGGCACTGCACTATGTGCACCATGCACTCCCCTAGAAATGAGAAACACTAGTAGTTCAAACATTGTCCTAAAAACATAATATCTGAAATCTCAATGTGTAGAATTCTCACTAGTGGCGACTGATCCACTGTGTGCGCGTGCGCGCGCCCTGTTCCCGTCAATGCTCTTTCTGAGGTTGCAAGCTTAGTGAAGAGACATGAAAATCCACAGGATTTTCTCTTAAAGCTGGAGGGCTGGCAGGAATAAACAAGTAGCTTAACATATCGGCCGCTTGGGAGGTACTCTGTGCGCGTGCGCGCGCATGCATGGCTTTGCTTAAGAGGTGTTATGGAAGACCCAAAACCCTGTGCAAATCGGTGAAAAGAAACTACCACACCTGAAACACATATACACATATACATATATATACATATATATATATATATATATATATATATATATATATATATATATATATATACACACACATGAATGCACATGAAACACATTGAGGTGACAGAGAGAGACTCTTAACAAAATGTAAAAATGAAACATAAAACAATTAGAGATTGTGTTGACCACATCCTTACAGGTTTCAGAGACCTCACTAAGGAAAATAAGATACCTTGGTTTCTTTCTCTTGGCTATTCGTTTGCTGTTTCTGTTGCTTCAATGATGTTGTATTGTCAATTATTTTTATCTCATGACACGTTTTGGAAATGTGTACATTGTTACATATTTAACAACAAAGGAATCGGAATTAAAATGAGAGTGAGGAGGCAGAGTTAGAGGTTGGGAGAGGGGGAGAGAGAGAGTGAGAGGAGGCAGTCAGACAATGAGAGGCAGAGACAGAATGAGAGAGAGACTGCAGAGACAGAATAAGAGACTACAGAGACAGAATAAGAGAGACTGCAGAGACAGAATAAGAGACTACAGAGACAGAATAAGAGAGACTGCAGAGACAGAATAAGAGAGACTGCAGAGACAGAATAAGAGACTACAGAGACAGAATAAGAGAGACTGCAGAGACAGAATAAGAGAGACTGCAGAGACAGAATGAGTGAGAGAGAGAGAGAGAGAGAGGCAGAGACAGAATGAGAGAGACCGCACAGACAGAATGAGAGAGACTGCAGAGACAGAATGAGTTATAGAGAAAGAGAGCCAGAGACAGAATGAGTTAGAGAGAAAGAGGCAGACACAGAATGAGTTAGAGAGAGGCAGAGACAGAATTATTTAGAGGCAGAGACAGAATTATTTAGAGGCAGAGAGAATTATTTAGAGGCAGAGAGAATTATTTAGAGGCAGAGAGAATTATTTAGAGGAAGAGACAGAATTATTTAGAGGCAGAGACAATTAGAGAGAGGCAGAGAGAATTAGAGAGAGGCAGAGACAATTAGAGAGAGGCAGAGACAGAATGAGAGAGACAGAATGAATAAACAAGCTAGAGACAGAATAAGCGAGCGAGCGGAGGCAAAGAGCAATAGAAACATGCACGCGGAGCAGAGCTGGCAGGCTGGCTCTGAAACAACACCAGTCATTTGGGAGGCTCTAAATAGGTCATTCTCTGACCTGCATTACGGCAAAGAGACAGACGTTTCATAATCATCATCAGACAACTCTGGACAGGGCCCACCCTCTCCCCGACTGGACGAGATTAAAGGGGAGTGGGGGGGGGCACCCCGCAAAGCATGATCAGTGCTGTACTGTACGCGTGAGGTAAACGCATTGGAGTCACTGCACATTTATTGTTGCTGCTCAACCCCCTCCAGCCATGCCCCCCCTCCTTACTCAGGAGCATTATTCAGCATTATTCCCCGTCCGTGTGGCACATATCTAAATGTTTTCAGAAAACAAATGTTAACTTTTTTTCTGCCTGTAATGTGAGTTTGGGACAGAGTCAGAAACAACAAACACTAGCAGTCTGTCACTAGTGGGGATTAAAATAAATAATTTAAAACAACTAATTAATAGCTTAATGACTGATTAGTTAAAAATAAAAGCCTTCAAATATATACCTGTCAAGGCAATAACAAATCATTAAATTACACTGTTTCCCAAGGCTGAATGCCAAAACCTTTTTTTTTTTTTTAAATCTATGGTGAAAGAAAAGTATGAATAAATTAAAAGCATTTCCATGAAGTCTTGTGACATGGATAAGCTGGATCTCAGAGAGATTTTTTAAAGAAATTTTTTTAAGAAAAGGGATATAATCAAAATGAATTTCCAAGACAAGCGTAGGCAATAACTGCACGAAAATAAGTGAATCAACCGGCAGTATACCGTACCCCTTCCGATTTGCATTGAGGTTAAACATGTTGCCAAGGTATGAAATAGATGCCAACAGCCAGAGGTCAGAGACTGACACGTTCTCAGCAGTGCACGTGTCATTTCAGGCTACAAGTTTAGAGCCCAAACACAGTCGCAAAATGACAGTCCAAATTTTGTTTGCGTAACAGATGTCGCTTTCCATTCAACAAATTGCAGGGCAGAGTTTCAACGTGCAAACTGTTTAACGTGCCGGAAAACGCACGTGGGTAGCAAAATGCCGTAAAATCCCAATGCCTTTTTCAAATGGTCAATATCCCATCTGTCTGACACTACAGACAGACAAATGGACAAGCCTGACTTTGGACAGACCAACTGTACGTGCTGAGACAAAGACATACTATATATGTATAGAATATAGAATATATAACATATCTAAAGGAAGCCAGGTCTACAGAAAGACAGGTCAATAAACAGGCAGGCAGGCAGACAGGGCAGGGGAAAACAGGGCGTTGACTGGAGTGAATGGTACTGTACTACTGTCTATGATGAAGCCGTGGTCTCAGCACTGACTGGAGGCTCAATTAGGGCTCAGCCCATGTAATTACAGGAGCTTTCATATGTCCGCTGACATTTCGGCTTTGTCTTTATTAAAGGCTTGAGATTGGCAGGGTATATGACTGTGTGAGTGAATATGTACGTGTGTGTGTGTGAGTGTGTGTGCGTGTATAAAAGAATGTCTACATTCATGAGAGAATGTGTACATCTGTTTGTGTGCTTGTGTGTGCGTGCAAGGCTCAAGTTCAACACAGCCAGCCAAGCAAACGCCAAATCGACCCCCCGCCTTCCTGTCCGTTTGTCAGGCACCCATTATCGTAGACATTTTGTGGTTCGGTTTGGCGTAGCTGGCAGAAGCTTGTGCTTTACTGCTTTGAAAGTACTGTCAATTGCATTGGATGGCACTTACTTCAGCAGTGTCAGTGCCAGCTAGCCTAGCGATGGTCTAGCAGTAATGTACCAATAGCTTAGTCTAGCGGGCTGCTGCCCTTGGGAATAGGAGGCTTGTATTGGGAGTCTGTCTGGGCAGCCTGCTCTGCCTAGTTCCCAGGCAGTTAGCTAGGGGCCAATAGGATGGTCTGGCTGGGCCGGGGAGCGCCCATTGGCATGGCTCCTTGGCAGGGGAAGCTTTAAGCTAATCCAGTCCCCATGACTGGCTGGTCTCAGCGGGATTAGTGACTTGCTGGCTGCTTTTGCCTGCAGACTGGCTGCCTGGAATCTCAGCCTGATCCCACTCTCCCGCCTGCAGCCTCTCTTTTTTTGACATTCTTTCTCCCTTTCTGAGGTGAGGGGTCAATCTATTTCTCTTATGTCAGTGTGTAAACATGCTTTATTTGACTTCCCGCATGTGCTGTTAACAAATGCTAGCCAGCATAGAAATAAGTTAAATCTGGTTCTGAAGACCAAAGTAAGGAGCCAGAATGGTTGATAAGTGTAGGAGCATATGTCTATCTGCTCAATAGTCATCATGGTGCTTTAGTAGCTATAATCTAAGTACAAAGCTACCATCTAGCCACTCCACCATAAAGCTCTGGTTGATGGGGTGCTGCAGAGATGGTTGTCCTTATGGCAGGTTCTACCATCTCTGCAGAGAAAATGTCACCGTGCTGACCAAGGCCTTCTTGCCCAGTTAGTTTAGGATCAATTGGGAGACACTGTACATACTGCAACAATATCCCAGATGCCCTTTATGGAAGATTGGCAAATAGAAAGCCATTGTCGAACAAAAAACCCCACAACAAGCTAGTTTGCTAGAAAACATGGGAGACTCTAAGACCAAGTGGAATAAGATTATATAGTCTGATGAGACAAAAATAAAGCTTTTTGGTCTCAAGGCTGATCGTTGTTTGGCACAAGGCTAACACTACAAATCATTTTGAGAACACCATCCCTACCTTGAAGCATGGTTTTTGAAGCGCCGTGCTATTAGGATGCTTCTCTGCGTCAGTCCCTGAAAAACTTGTGATGATAGAAGTCAAAATGAAAGCAGCAAACAGAGGAAAAGAAGAATAGTCTGCACAAGACCTAGGAATTAGGAGAAGATTCACCTTCCTGCAGGACACTGACCCCAAACATACAGCCAAAGCCACACTGGAGTGGCTTAAAAACAACAAGGCCAATGTCCTGGAGTGGCCCATTCAAAGCCAGGTCCTGAATCCAACTGAGAATGTTGAAGGAGTTGAAAATTGCTGTTCACCAAAGTTCCCCATACTTACCCAAACAGTATGGGGAACGGTATGGGGAACACTATGGGGAACGGTGAGGGGAACACTATGGGGAACGGTGAGGGGAAAGGTATGGGGAACAGTATGGGGAACAGTATGGGGAACGGTGAGGGGAACGGTGAGGGGAACACTATGGGGAACAGTGAGGGGAAAGGTATGGGGAACAGTATGGGGAACAATATGGGGAACAATATGGGGAACACTATGGGGAACGGTGAAGGGAACACTATGGGGAACGGTGAGGGGAACGGTATGGGGAACGGTGAGGGGAAAGGTATGGGGAACAGTATGGGGAACGGTGAGGGGAAAGGTATGGGGAACAGTATGGAGAACGGTGAGGGGAACACTAGGGGGTACGGTGAGGGGAAAGGTATGGGGAACAGTATGGGGAACAGTATGCAACTGCAGCCAAAGGTGCTTCCACCAAATATGGACTAAAGGGGTGCATACTTATGCAATCAACTATTTTCTGTTGTAAATGTTTAATCAATTTAGGACAATTTGTAGATTCTATTCTTCACATTGACAATATGGACGTTTTTGTGTTGATCAGTTGCAGAAACTCATAATTAAATCTTTTGTCATGTTGAAACGAAGTGTGGAAAAGTCCAAGGTGCATGATTTGTTTTCAGAGCCACTATAGATGGATAAGTGCATTTGGAAAGTATTCAGACCCCTTCACTTTCTCCACATTTTGGGAAAGATTTAATTGAACTGATTGTATATAGTATATGTAATCAATTATACATGTAATAAATTACATACGTATTATTAACATAAGTATTTGATGTGATCTGGGCATTGTTTCAGAAGTTCCATTTTGTCACTAGCAATGCTGGCTGTGTGTAAAGAAAATAAAGACACAGCTGTTGTCTGAAACTGTCTCTCAGGAACAATCAACTGGCAATTGCGTCAAATATAATACTCATTGTTATTTACATCCCCCTTTAAAAACCTTTCTTACAACAGATATGAACACGTGTATATTTAATTAGAATATGCAAAGTTTCTGTCATTATGCTAAAGTAACAGTACACAATTGTAACCCATATAACACTATTGACATGTCTTTTCATGCTTTGATAGGAATCAATACACAACAAACCTGGTTTAAAATGGTTTGAGAAAAATACTCATGACTTTGACAAGCACATTAGAACAAACAAAATAAAATCCCAATGCTTTGTCAAGAGGATACTGCAATGTTTTTACCGCAGTGATTACTAACGGAATAGCTTCTTCACTTTAAGTACCTTCTATTAAATCAGAATGTCTGGCTATGAGATGACAGAGGGGAAAATGTGTTGCGTGTGCGTCTCTGTAGCCGTGTATCCAGCCCAGCAGTATAAAGGCCAAAGCACAGCAGGTCTGTGTTAATTGCTCCGTGCCCTGCCCTGCCTGGCACCATCATGCTGATGGACCCCATAGGGGCCAGAGAGCACCCGCCGGCTGGCAGGGGCGGCCTCTCTACTGCCTGTGGAGAAAATAGGAGCTGGCGGCAGACTTGAAGACAGACATGAAGACCGATAAACAGAGACGTAGACACAGCCTGCCTGCCTGCCTGATGGATGGAGAGGCGGGAAGGCAAACAGACGGACAGGCAGAGCAATAGGAAGACTTGGAGAAAGGAAGACAAAGACATAATATCAAGCAGACAGACGGGTTAGAAGAGGAAAGGGTGTCTTCGCATCTGCGTGGCATGTCAGCATAGTCAAGATTTAGCAACGTATCTAGCAAGCATAAATAAATAAATATTTACTAAGTATAAATAAAAATAAAAAACTCAGCCTCCAAAGTAAAAACCCAGCCAATATAACATTATAAAGTTCAGCCAGCAAACAGTTACATTAAATTGGGTGCAATATTCTAGCTGAGGACTAGCTAACCAAGGGAATAATGCTACAGGCAAAATAAGTGGGTTTGCATAAAAACAATTTAAGTAAGAGCAGATTCATTGAGAGCCCACAGTTGCAAACAGAGAGACATGGAGGTCTGGTCCACCATGTTAAACAGGATCTCTAAGGGAGGTTCTGGAGGGTTCTGCTTCAACACTCATGATGCATTTATATTTTATATTCCAAAAGAATCAATAAGTGCAGTGCCTTTGGAAAGCATTCACAACACTTCACTTTCTCCACATTTTCTTGTTATGGACTTCATTTATAACAGATAGTGTTTATGTTGCCATCAATCTACACACCACAACCTATAACGACAGTCAAACAGGCTTCTAGAAATCTGCGCCAACTTACTGAAAAGGAGAACAACAACGCCCGAAGCACACAGCCAAGACTATGCTGGAGTGGCTGGGGTAAAGTCTTGAGAGGCCCAGCCAAAGACTTTAACCGGATTGTACATCTGTAGGGAGCCCTGAAGTTTGCAGTTCACCGCCACTCCCCATCCATTCTGACAGAGCTTGAGAAGATCAGCTAGGAAAAATGGGAGATACTGCCCAAATTCAGGTGTACAAAGCTGGTAGAGGCTTAACCAAAAAGACAAAGCTGTGAAATTGCTTCTATAAAATACTGAAGAGTCTGAATACTTACAGACTTCAGATATTTACATTTTTTATTTTCAATAAATTAAAAAAATTTCTAACAATGTGTCTTTGCTTTGTCCTTATGGGATATATCATGAAAATTTTTTTTTAAATAATCTATAAGTTAAATAATCTATAAGTTAAAAAATGTAGAGGAAGTGAAAGGGATGGAATACCTTCTGAAGGTACTATATAAATTACATTAATTTATAAAAACAAGAAACCAGGCATGCCCATTTCAGCTGGCCCGCAATAGAAAGTGTGGTCATCTCAAGATTCGAACCCGGGTTGCCCATGTGAAAGGCTGTGTCATTACCCACTACACCACGGAGCTGTATATTTGCCAGCTGTCAGTATAGACTTGTATATACTGACAACCGGCATCTGTATATCCTGAACAAACCCTCTTTTGCCACTGGCCGTTTTAATAGTTAATTGGCCATTCGTGAATGACATTGATACAATTAAACTGATTAACGTTTCTTACTAAGTTTACCTCCACCACAAATAGCATCTATGTATTGCGTTTGCCACTGGCCGTTTTAACAGCATATTGGCCAGTAATAAGCTTTACCGGTATCTACTAACTTACTGGAATAGTCATAAGAATTGAGCAATTGCTAGCGAGTCTGCCAAAGCTATTCCATTTCATGGCAACATTTTTTTCCTTTCATGACAAAACAACATACTTTTTTCTTTCATTCGTGAATGACATTTATACAGTAACTATCAATAAAGGCGACGATAACTAACTTTTTCTTTCAAGTGAAAAGACGAGAGAACCGTGGAATCTACCAGAAATAATTAATAAATGTCATTGGTCTCAATAGATTCGAACTTAGGTCTTCCACATGAGAGGCACTGTCTTTAACCACTACGCCACAGCATTACACGATTCAGCAGTCGCTAGACTCCATTGAGGATTGTGTTAAACTGACTAACGTTTCTTATTAAGTTTATCTCCACCATAGCATCTATGAACTGTATTGCTTTTGCCACTGGCCGTTTTAACAGCTTATTAGCCAGTAATAGGCTTACTAGTATCTACTAACTTCCTAGGAATAATCATAAGAATTGAGCAATTGCTAGCGAGACTGAAGATTAAATTTTCCATGCCAGAAACAGCCGCAATATAACCGTATACAGTTTCAGTTAAGGCTTACAATAACGTAACTACTGTATGTTAAGCCAGCAAATGTGTTTGTCTATCCTGACCCAAAACACATGCACGGATGCGTGCTTCGAAAATCCACCAGAAACAGTCGCAATATAACCGTAAACTGTTTTATTTCAGGTTTACTATAATGTAGATACTAACGGTTTTAGCCAGCTAAGTTTTCGTCTATACGGAATACTTCATAACGCGTACATCGCTTCGCCTGCGAGGAGATACGAACTCGGGACCTATAGTTAACAAGTCCGCTTCTCTAACCACTACACTATTTAACAAGGGGTAGTCATTCAGTCAGTCACTCACTCAGTAAGAGACATTCGCTCTTCTTAGCCGGCTCCGCTTACGCGGTCCGGCAAATATATATAATGGTTTCCTTTTTTTTTTTCTTCATGATGTCCAATATGAGATTATTGCCTACTACATTTATTGCAGCAACTCCCAGCAGACACAAGACAGTCGATGACAAGGTACGTGTCTTTGAACCAAATCTTATGCCGTCCTGGACCTTTTCATAATGCTCACTCAACAAGGACATATATACCGGAATCCTTACTCGTCAGAAGGAACAAAGTCTCTGGCCTTCCACTTGATACAAGTTCACAGGGCGCCCAAGCCTCCGCAAGGAGTTGCGTGAGCGCGATGAGGCAAGGCAACCACATTGGATTACTAATCCCCAAAACCCGGATGGTGCCGGCCAATAGCACAGCCCTCTGCAGGACCCCCAGGCCAAAAAAAAACAGAAAAAGGGCAACGGACGAGGGTGGGCAAGGTTGGGCGAGAGGGAGCGGGAGAGAGAACAATCGCATGCGTGTGCTTATCAGCCTTCACTTTGAAATGTTCATCAGTAAACAGACCTATGACCTCCAGGCTGGGAGTAGGGGGTCTGTCGGGGGGGGGGGGCTTCCCAGCAGGACGGGGCCTTCCCTGAGGGAGGTGCCCTTGGCCTGAGCCGGGGCCTCGGTCTGTCTCCAGGGGCCTCAGATGGGCCGGGGGCCTAACCTTCTAAAGCCCTGACACTGAACAGACCCAGCTTCACAAACACACACAACACCGTAGAGAGAGACAGAGAGGGGGGATGCTGTGCGCGTGGGAGGTGAGCAGGAAGGACTGAGGATTTGGTCGCGGCGAAGCGATGTACTGACTAAAATATATATAGCATTGTTTCCAGATGCCAGTCAGGCGTTTACACCGCTCTGATCTCTTGCTAGCTCCCCCCTTTTCTCTCACCCCCTCTTCTCTTCTCCACCCCTTCTGTCTCTCTCACTCTCCGCTCCTGTGATCCTTCTTCCCTTAGGCAACCAGGACAGAGAACGCTGTCAGGGCCAGCTGCTTTCTATTACTGCCTTTACATCCCTTCTGCTGTGAGAGTGGGAGACAGAAAAACACAGAAACACAGAGAGAGGGAGAAACAGAAAGATAGAGAAAAAGACAAAAAAACAAAAAGAAATAAATGGCAAAAGAAAGAAAAAGCGAGCAGTTCCTACTCTGCTCCAAATACAACTCAGAGCTATTTACCTTCTGAAATTTGAAGAGAGGCTTTCTTAAAGCAGCCTGTTAAACAGAAAATCCACGGTCCTTTTAGGTGAAAACAGAGGCAGTACATCTTTCTGCAGGTTATCTCCTGGCCTGACATGATACAGGAAAGATGTCAGTTCCCAACCATGTTTTAGGAGACCCTGTGCATTTAATTTAGTGATGTCCATTTAAATATTTCTTGTGTTTATTGACTTTTGCTGTAATTTTTGCTATTTGTTAATTTGGCAAAAGAGTCAACCACCTGTTCATGCCAATATATCCTTGATGGATATAACTGAGGGACGAGGGGATGGACGAGGGGACTGACGAGGGAAAGAGAGAGGTGAAAGATGTTAAGGAGGTTAAAAAGAAATAATGGAGTGTTTGAATGGGATGTAATAGGGAGGTTTGTGGTAAGGGGTCGACCAAGAGAGCAGGGTTCCGAGCACTGTGGCTGCTTAAATGCGTTTCGTCCTGTTCCATTTGGCACTGACAGAGCAGACACTAGTGAGCAGGAAGACGGCCCATGAGCTCCTTCAGAACCCCCCCCCCAGCAGAAATGGTCAGAAAGTCACAAGATCAGACATGCTGCCTGTAGCTGGTGGACAGAATGCTGGGAGATATTTCTCATATAAATATAGGACAAAGTCCCGGAACAGCCTGAGATAACCAGAACATGCTCAGTCCAGAGAAGCCCACTGGCATTCACAGAGGGACTTTATACAACTCCAGGCCTGAAGACAGGTTCCCTATAGGTTTCTGAGAACTAAAAGGGATTTCAGAGTTGTCCGCGCGTCTTGCATTAAATATACAGTGTCTAGGTGTCACACGGATCTCAGCGCTGCGGGCTTGGGCCTAGCCTAATGAGAACATAGACATCTCTTTCTAAGGCCGGCTGGGAGGATGGGAAGGGGCATTGTTGCAGGAAAGAGAATGACTGACTTTCATTCAGCTCACCATTAGCTTCTGCCAAAGTGCCAGGTATTCTGTCAGAGGGTTTCGGACAGAGAGGGGAGACAGAGAGGGTGAGCATCTGGCCTGACTGCGAAAGCGGGGTGGGGGTGAAAACGCGAAAAAGACAAGTGGGAGTGCAGTGGACGGGGTTGTATGGAGATGAGGGGGTGGGGGGCGGGGAGGGGAGGGGGGCAGAGGACTAGGGCTGACCATGGAAGAGAGTTGACTGATTAGCCTGGATGTAAAAGGAACATGGAGAAGGGGTAGGCTGGAGGAGGAGGAATGTCACAGTGCAGAACTGGGGATTTGGAGGGCGAGCGAGGAGGTGGTTCTAGACTGGCTGGCACTGTGAAAATGACTGAAATGGAGGGACATGTCCCCAGTGGACCCCGGCCTTCCTGGCTCAACCCTGTCGCACCACTCTGAGGAATCACTTTTAATTGCCACCAAGCGCCACTTATTACTTATATTTGAAGGTGATTTTTCTGTGTTAGCAACAAACTGCACGCTGCATAATGCAGCATAAACACTAGCCGTTTCCTTTCACATTTTTTATGATTAATTTTTTAGATTAATTTTAATCCTTTTTGAGACTTCCAAAATTCGCTGTCACTCAGTTTACAGTTGGTCATGTGACACGTCTAGGGTTTTAGCCTTTATATTAAATATTTCTAAGAAATGAGAGACCAAAACAATTTCAAGGATGGTAGTAGATCATCTGACTTTAAAAAAAGCCTTAATGAAAAAGCTTGAATCAAGGATAAAATCCGGACCACGTGACACGATCAGCCAAAACACAGGGCTCTATTGGACTTCAAACATAAGGTTATAGCGACTGGATGTGAAGCGCAGACACGTTCATCTAAACCGAGGTTGATGACGTGCCGCCATGGAGTTCGGCAGACGTGGCGCAAGTTTTCAACACGTTGGCTGGATGTTATTACAACAAGCATTACACGTTCCACGTGCAGGATTTCCTTGTTCTTAGCAACTCAATAGAGAGCGCTGATCAACAGCACTTTGAAAACAAAACACGTTGAGGCCTCGGCATGTGATGACGGACACGTAACAACAACCTGACATCTGGAGGGAACCTAGTCATGACCACAAACATGGACACCAGGCTCTCGTCCTTTAGACCGCAAACCTAGGGGAACACACGGAATTCTCGTTTTGCAGAACATTTTAGTATTCGCTCTTAAGGAACAAGACCCATGGTCAGGTTAGCTTTAAGCTCGGAGGAGACATGCAATGAAATAATTCACATGGAGATAGAGGAAACAGTAGAATTGATAGAGATGCAAACAAACCACTATGAGAAGCGGGGACTCCGTGTCTAGAGTCAATATCTCTAGATAAACTGATGTTATTTCACAGTGTGGGTGTGTGTGCGTGTCTGTGACATTAAGGGGTAAATCACAATCTGTAGAAAGAGCCACAAAAGAAGCATCTGAACAAAAAGGAAAGAGGGGGCGCCGCGCATTTCCCACAGCTTGTGGGAGAAGCTTAATCAGAGAGAGAGAGAGAGAGATAGAGACGCATACACAGACACACCTACCTCAGCCCTTCTGTCTTGTCTGAAAAGAGCAAGCCTTGGGGGCCCCGACGTCTGACCTCCACCCCCCAACCTCCCCCACACAACCAGACACAAAGAAACACACGGCACGCGACACGAATGCGTATACAGACACCGTGAGCGGCGTCAGACCCAGACACCTAGACCCAGACACCTAGACCCAGACACAGTGCCAGACGTGGCTGGAGATGAAGACCCTTGGGAAAACTACAGTATTGTGTGCGTGTGTGTCTGGCCAATTCCGCTGGCAGTCCCATCAATGAGACGACATATCTGGTAGATTTTTTTAAATGGACCAGGACTCATAGGAGGTCTACTCACATAGTCAGGCAGGACTGAGCTGTCGTCGCCCCCCTGAGGGCCACGGAGTGACTGGGTAGCCTGCTCCAGGACTTTATTGTGCTTTTTGGACAGCAGTGCAAACAGGCTGGATGAGGAGAGAAAAAGAGAGAGATACCAGGTCAGAACAACCTAGACAACAAGACTGACGGCACTATTAGGGTATATCAGACATTTTAGGCCTGGCCGTAATCTACAACCCACCATGAAATGTGACATAACCTTGACATTTTCTTAAAATGAATAAAGCTTGTATTGGCAAATGCAGGCCTCTGCATTATATTGCCACCCTTGGATAGTGAATTTAGGTAAGGATTTGAAGTGATAAATAACTCCACATGAACATCACAGACCGGCTACAGCATTACTGATACGCTTCTCATATTATTTATTTTGTCCACAGAAAGCGTGTAAAAGGGACTCTATGAAAAATAATGCACTTCATAAGAGACAAAGCCTTCGGGAATGAGGAAAGAAGCTCCGGAGCTGAAGCACTACGCACATGTATGGATTCTGGGCATACACACTACAATTGCTGTTTAATGGAATATCTACATAGGCGTACAGAGGCCCATTATCAGCAACCATCAGACCTGTGTTCCAATGGCATGCTGTGTTTGCTAATCCAAGTTTATCATTTTAAAAGGCTAATTGATCATTAAAAAAACCTTTTGCAATTATGTTAGCACAGCTGAAAACAGTTGGGCTATTAAAGAAGCAATAAAACTGGCCTTCGTTAGACTAGTTGAGTATCTGGAGCATCAGCGATTGTGGGTTCGAATACAGGCTCAAAATGTCCAGAAACAAAGAACTTTCTTTTGAAACTCATCAGCCTATTCTTCTTCTGAGAAATTAAGGCAATTTCATGTGAGAAACTGCCAAGACACTTTAGAACACCTACAACGCTGTGTACTACTCCCTTCACACAATAGGGCAAACTGGCTCTGACCAGAATAGAAAGAGTGGGAGGCCCCTATGCACAACTGACCAAGAGGGCAAATACATTATATTGTCTAGTTTGAGAAAAAGACGCCTCACATGTCCTCAAATGACAGCTTCATTAAATAGTACGCAGAGCACCAGTCTCAACGTCAACAGTGAAGAGGCGACTCCGGGATACTGGCCTTCTAGGCAGAGTTGCAAAGAAAAATCTCAGATTGGCCACTAAAAAGAAAAGATTATGATAGGCACAATAACACAGACACTGGACAGAAGAAGATTGGGAAGTGTTCTGGACAGACAAATCTGAGTTTGAGTTGTTTGGATCACAAAGAACAACATTCGTGAGACGCAGACCAAATAAAATCACGCTGGAGGAGTGCTTGACACCATCTGTCAAGCATGGTGGAGGCAATGTGGTGGTCTGGGGGTGCTTTGGTTGAGGTAAAGTGGGAGATTTTTACAGGGTAAAGAGGATCTTTAAGAAAGATGGCTATCACTCCATTCTGCAACATTATGCCATAAACTGTAGATAGCGCTTGGAGCCAATTGGAGCCAATTTCCTCCAACAACAGGACAATGACCCAAAGCACAGCTCCAAACTATTCAAGAACTATTTAGGGAAGAAGCAGTCAGCTGGTATTCTATCTGTAATAGAGTGGCCAGCACAGTCACCGGATCTCAACCCTATTGAGCTGTTTTGGGAGCAGCTTGACCGCATGATACGTAAGAAGTGCCCATCAAGCCAATCCAACTTGTGGGAGGTGCTTCAGGACACATGGGGTGAAATCTCTTCAGATTACCTTAAAAATTTACAACTAGAATGCCAAAGGTCTGCAAGGCTGTAATTGTTTCAAATGGAGGATTTTTTGGTGAAAGCAAAGTTTGAAGCACACAATTATCATTTCAATTAAAAATCAATAAAAACATTCTAACCTTGTCAATGACTATATTCCCTATCCAAACTCATTTCATGTATGTTTTCATGGATAACAAGGCCATTTCTATGTGACCCCAAACTTTTGACCGGTAGTGTAGGTTGTGTAGAAAAGCGACTGGATCCTACATTCTCTATAAGGTTTCATAGAAGCAGGGAGCAGAGGTGGCTGCATGGCGTATGCTGTTCATCGGGCCGTCTGCTTATTAGCCATAGAACAGGTTGACCAAACCCACACGTCTCAATACCCAACCCCGGCACCTCTCTGGAATATATACATACGACCTTCCTGATTATTGACACCCTTGAACGGTGAATAAAAGTCCAAGTACTGGACTTCTATTCACTGTTCTTTATCAGCTTAATCTTAGGCTCTAAATAAGATAAATACAACCTTTAACTGAGGTAAATATGCTTTACGAAAAAAAACAAGTTTCTTAATCAAGAAACATCTTTTTCTAACATGCCACTATCATTGCCACCCCTTCCATTTAGCACCCTACCTTCGCTAAGACAACACCCCCAAATCTTCTACAATAATGTTTGATGAGGCGTAATCTTGCTCCCAGACACTTCTGCCCACATACACAGGAGCCAATTAGAAAGCCATAGTGATAGGTATTGGTTTAATCAACTTAGTATATCGAGCTATGACATCCCACAACACATTACCCTATGTTTTGTGCACCAATTTCTACATTGCCACAATGTGGACAGTGGTGTGAGCATACAAGCGTGGCTGAGCTTTCTCTGTAGAACTGACATGCAGCATAACAAGGCAGTTCTAGCTTCTATATAACTTATTAATTGTGATAAAAAAAAGATGTGTAGGCTACAAAGTGGCTGGCTCAGGTGAGACAGGATGTACAGTAATAAGCGTATAGCCGCGTTTCCACCGCAGGAACTATACCCAGGAACTAGGAACCTTTCCAGGAACTCGCTGCGTTTCCACCGCAGGCACCAGGGTCTAGAACCAGGAACTACATTTAACCTCCAAAACAGTCCCTGCTCGGGAGGTAGGACTTTCCCAGAGTACAGAATGTTTGGGGTGGGGCTTGCGGTGCTTAACATTTCTGATTGGTCGAATAGTTGTAGAGTTTACTCGCATAAGTTTTCAACCGCCATTTTTAAATGTCTGCAGCCATCCTCAGTCAGTGTAGTAAAGGAGTGAATTCGGCTTACAAACAAAATAACTCTTATGGAAAAGAAATCGAACGACTGATGGACCGACGACAAAGTCCAGGCCTTATTGTGTTTATGCTGAGGACCAAATACAGCGGGAATTGGAAACGGCAATCCGTAATAATAAGGTGTTCGCGAAAACACCCTGCAAGTTAAATGAGCTGAACATTTTTCACACCGGGAAACAATGCCGGGAGAAGCTTAAAAAATGAAAACAAGATTACAAGAAGATCAAGGATCACAATAACAGAAGCGGCTCTGACCGGCGGAGCAAGCGGTTTGACCGTCTAGAGGCCTTGCTGGGTCACAGGCCTGACTTCTCTGGCGCTGCGGCAACGACTCGGCTGCAGCGTTGTTGGAAGCCATGGTCAAAGACACAGAAACTGGATAACCAGTCGGTTTAAGGTTAAATTCTATAACGTTTTGTTTTGGAAAAGTCATGATATTTGATTTCTATACTAGTCGTGTTAATGTTAGTCGTGTTATTGTTATGTTAGTCATGTTATTGTTCCTCTAGACAAAAACTAAGGTTAGCTACAGGTACATCATGTTAGCCTAGCCAACGTCCCCTTATTATCAGTGATGTCTTTTTTCCGTCTTCACCAAAAGGCATGAAAGGTAGCTAAAACTTTCTAGTAAACACGTAAGTGAAACTGTGATCAGGCATTTGTAACACAAAGAGGAAATAAAACTTTATTGAACAAAATAGTAAAGCGGCCGATATAGAGGACGGTGGCCGATAATAGGGGTAGTATTTTTTTAGCCACGTCGCTAACCAACTAGCTGAAAATAGTAATATTTCCACTGAAATTTCAGAAATGATAATGATATGCTAGTTAACAGGTGTATGTCTCTAATAATCACTAAACATTGACAACTTGATCAAGTGATTACTCGGTATAAGATTATATTTTTCAAAACTGCTGTTTGCTATGCGGACTGTGTTTTTGTATTAATTTATTGTGGTGTGTTTGTTATTTTTCTTCTTAGGAAAGAGGAAAAGAGACACAGACTTCCTTGATGCGCTGAGGGACATGGACGACGCTAATCGGGCCATCCTGCACCGAGGACAGGAGCAGCAGGACCAGTATGCAGCTGCTAACTGAGGAAAGAGTCAGGCTGAGGAGAGCCGCGTAAAGAGCGATAAGGAGGCGAGTTGGCATTCCTCGAGTCTCAGGCGGAAGAAACCGTGTTATGTACATTAACGCTTTATCTTCTTGCTATATTTTTTTAATTCTCACTACGTAGTTGAAGTTTGCTATGCCACCGTTCATAAGCATATTACACTCATGTATCTATAATATTCAATAACAATTCTACCAGTTGCTGCTAGTTTACACTATGTTACTGCTATATCTAAATGTTCAATAATACTCCCCAGATTGCTGCTTGTTTACAGTACTCTCAGTATTTTGCATCTACATTTTTGCAGATAAATAAATAGTTGTGGAGCCAAATACGTGTGTATAGTGGCTGTTTGTGTGAATCTGAAAACAGAAGAACTCCCACACGGTCTTGCTCACTGCTGAAATATTTATTAAATCACAACAGATAAAAGAACAAACATGTAAAATCAGGTGTACCGTAGAGGCTGAGGGCCTAGACGCACGTGCAGGTCTAATGATGTACTTCAGACCTTTGTGTGTCTAGCCCATTGGCCTCTACAGTGGATGGCAGTGACCTGTTGGACTGGTTTAATGCAGTTACACCCCATTCTTCTCTGTACGCATCACCATTCATTTCACAGAGGTTATGCAGAACACAACATGGTATCACCATGGATTTGACCTTGTATGTTGCAGTCATTTCGTTTTAACAAGCACCTCCATCTGCCCTTCAGTCTGCCAAAAGCGTTTTCAATGTTTGCAGAAATTGTTACAGTGACACACCGTAGTAATGCTGACTCCAAATGAGAAATGCTCCTGTACACCGAGTTGGTCGCAGGTTTCCACAGCGCAATGGCGATCCTTTTTTTGAATGGGTACACAACAGTGGTGTCATGTCTCCCCAGTTATGGTTGCAGTCGTCGGCACAGGTACAGAAACGTGTCCTTGGACATACGGAAATTCTTTATCCACCGGGCCTCAATGAAAGTTGGAACCACGGTTTCCCACCACTCCGTTGTTATATTGTGTACCCAAACGGATGGAGAAACAACCGCATTCTGTAGTACTCGCATATCTGAAACACACACGAAAAGGTGCCAATAATAAGTCGATGTAGTTTACAATAACATTATTCCCAATTGTGATTTACTTAAATGTATATAGGCCTACTAAAAAAATCTTACCATTCTTGTTCTATGTGCGTGATGGCGCAAATCCGTCTGTCATCTCAAGGTCAATCTCCGCGATAACTCGTAAAATCTGTTCACTATTTGTATTGCAACTCGTCTAGCATCTCGGGCATTTTGAATCTGCTTTACTACTGCTGCTCGTCTTTTTTCCACCGTTGACTCAATGACCAAATTTGCAAACCAATAAATCATGTTCAACACAACTTGAATCTCCTCCATGTTTGCTGTGATGTTGCAGTGTCGCATAAATAATAAAGATGCCTGTCTGTTGCTTTGTATAACGTATGGTGCATACGTCAGCGGACTAATTTCCCTAATCTTTGCGGGTCTTTAGATCACGGTGGAAACGCACATAATGGGCTGAAGGTACCCTTTAGTTCCTTGAATAGTAGTTCCTGAGACTCAAAGTTCAGGGTATTTTTTGGTAGAAACGGCTTATGTAATTGTGCAACTGGGGTGAACTCTGCTGGCAATACACAGCCCTCATTTCAGAGTGGTTGCGGTTGGTTGGTGTCCCTTTGGTTGATGCTTGGCAATGTGGGTGGATTGACTTCCTGCTTGTTGGGCTCTGTCCGGGGCCTCCCCTGGATAGGGCCACAGTGTCATTGGACCCCCTGTCTCAGCCCCAAGGTTTAACGCTACTATATTACTGTGCCGGGAGAGTAGGGTCAGTTCTCCTTCTCCACTGTAAATCCTTTTAAGTCTAAGGAATGCACTCTCCAAATTTTCCTTGCCTCCTGCTCCATTTAAACTTAGTAGAAGGGTTGCCACCCCCCGGATTGTCCCTGTCCTTGTCCATCTGGTCATTTTCTGACCTGGATTAGGTTTTACAGAATCTGGACACAGCCCACATGCATTTATTAATTATAACAACTTGTATGTTCACCCAGTACAGCCAGAAAAGGACTGGTCACCACTCCAAGCCTGCTGATGTAAAAAGGGCTATATAAATACATTTTATTGATTGATTGTTTACATCAAACTTCAAAAATACCGCTCCGTTTGATGCCAAATGGAGTGGATTTGTTTACATTACGATATATTTTCCGAGATGTATAGAAGAAGACTCAAGACGCTAGATTTTGTGTAAATCTGCAGATATTGCGCAGGTAGCTTGCGCCCCAGGTAGCTTGCGCCACAAAGTCCCCTGGAGGTTTGCCACTGTGAAGAGACAATTGTGTCAGAATCACTTTGGATCACTGTCCTGGTATTATGCTTTCGGAACATGCTGGAAAACAATGTTAGATGCACTATCAACTATGGTGAATTAAACTACAGGCTTTACCAGACAATCTGAACATCAATCTGAAAACTTTCCATACACTGTCACTTAACAGGTTGGAGTGAAGAGTTTATTCATTTGATATTTAAGGGTTTGTAAAAACGATCGATGAAATAGACTTATTGTGACGGCAAGATGGCAGGTGGAACGCATGACTCTTTAATTCTGCAGAACCACAATGATGACATTTGTACCTCAGGCTACAAAAACTGTTGAGGATGGGAGGTCTTTTACTAAGAAATAAATAATTGTAACTCAATGTGACACTGCAGAACCTTCACCAGAATTTCAATCTCTGATAAACCATTTTCTGTGATTTGTTGGTTGCATTGTTGTATTTTATACTATGGCAATGTACATTCCCCACAGGATTTAAAAAATGATTTTGACAATATTATGGTACATTAGGAGTGTTTCTAAATGCAAATAGTCAAGTGTGCGCACAAGCACTGAGGCTTAGAACGATTGGCATTCATCAACAGCGATCGCCTACTGGTGCGGGTACAACAGTGTGAAAAATCACACTTTCTCTGAGTACGACCATTCTAAATTCTGTTTGTAACTATAAATTTAGGGTAGTTTCTATGCAATATTGAGAAATAAGACCCCAGACCTGTGCATTTGGGCGGAAGTGTCTGGGAATGACCTTAACAGAGACTTGGTTTGAATACTGGTAATTCACCACACCCACCCAAAATTGGACAGGGCGTGGGGGGGCGCACCCTTATATTGATTGTTTGAGTTTGGGCAAAAGATGTCCGCTGTTCTTGAATTCGACCCAAAAACAATAATGAAGTCAATGAAGTCAGCAGGGAGTGAGGAGAGCATGTTTAAGGTGAGTACAACACTCCACTGAGCTAGCCCGCTCCTAATTTCTTCTCAGAAATTGATTTTTTTTCAGTCGCCATGGATTTGGGTCTGACCTGTGATATTTCTACCACCCCTAGGCCTTTATTAGAGTCCTTGATATAAGGTGCTTTTTATCAGGCATAGCCTGGCCTTCATCCCACAAACCAATACCCATTAGCCGGCTTTGGTGTCAGCGGCAGGTGAATTAGGGTTAAATCATATCCGGTGCTATATGGTTCTATGGCATATACTGTGCACATGATCTATATGGTAGGTGGGATGGAATGTCACGTCTGTGGCTCCTGGAATAGGTGACATACATCATCCAAGTCCCTCAGGGCAGGGTTCACCGACCTTGAATAAAGGCCATCGTGGATGAGCGCACGCACATGCGCATGCACAACGACATAGGCTACACACCACATACCAACACATACAGGCACAGAAATATCCACTTGCCAACAAACCAAGGAGGAACAATATGATCATAGACTTATTTTGGTCATTTGATGAAAACACCTTGCAGGTTCGAGGAGAAATACCACGTACAGCTAAATTCTAGATCTGGGAATTGCCTGGAACCGATGGACAGGATGATATGATGACACTTAAAAACTGATTCAATATGTACGGCGATCCTCCCAATATTCAAGAAGTGCAGAAAATACATTTGTTCCCGAATTAAACAAATAAACCGTCAAAGGTAAACCGTCAAAGGCAATATCCCAAATAATTAATGACAATTAATTGATATTAATATTTTGCGCCACCTTTTATTCCTTACGCATTGCTAACTGTCATTATATTAGCAACCACTTTCAACGGGTGAACTATAGGTGCCTGGTCCAACTTTGAATGAAACAACCATCATTTCATCGGACATCTACCTTGACTGACAGTGCGCTTGGCATGGACCACAGAACACGGGTCATTAAATCAATCCTACCGACCGCCTCGTACAGTTTGGAGCTGTCCTTCACCATATGCCCTTACCCATGAAAAATACATAGTCTCTATCCCCAACAGTGCCCTACTCCTCATGTAGTGGGCCGTGATCAGAAGTGGTGCACGGCATAGGAAACAGGGCGCCATATGGGCCACAGCCTTGCCTCTCTAGCCTCTCCCACTATCCCCACTAGGAACAGCCGAGCAGATGGTTGCTGATGCTCACTAATACCAACCAGAGATAAGTAAACAGCCGTGAGGGAACACACAGGGGAGCTCACAGCTTAATAGTGCGCACACACACACGTGCGCACACACATACATGCGCGCACAAGCTTACATCTTAATAACACAAAGACTGGCTCTCCAGCTAAATGATGCACACTCAACACGCACACAAGTGCACACATGGATCCACAGCTACACGCATAGATCGGGTACACACACTTTTTTCTGGACCATGTTGGAAAGATGAAACATAGCTTCCTCGGATCCCTGAATCCTACATTATGTAGACTACAAGGCTAGCGTACATACTAGGTTGTTTATTTAATATTACAGTGCAGGTTACAAACCAATAACTTCTTGTAGTCATGGAGTAGGACATTTGAATGTTTTTGCTTGTCAACATGAGCAAGTGATATGAGAGAGATATGTATAATATATTGCCTATAGAAAGTTGGTGCAGTTAAATTAGGATTTGTGAACAGCACATTTTAAATGGGATTTTTTAATTGTGAACAACATTTATTAAAAAAACAAAACTGACATACCATGACTGAATAAGTCTCCAGTTCTTCAACCAGGTGTAACCATCCGTGGCAGTATTTACAGCTGTGAATCTGTTGGGTTAAGTCTCTACCAAACTTGCACAACTAATACTAGTTTACAAATCTGTTAAAGCTCTGTAAAGTTCCTTGTCTTGCATCAATGGACAGCAATCTTCCAAGTACAATACATTTTTAAATGGATTAAGATTGGGGCTCTGACTGGGCTACTCAAGGACAGTTACCTTTTAATTCCTTAAGGCCAAATCATAGTTGATGGACGTAGGGCCTGGCGTTCCATTGTGACCTAGCCATGCGGACCTGAGGCCACCATCCTCAGAGGATGCTCAGTCCAACCAAAGCATCTTAGTCACGCCACTTTAACATTGGTTGTGGGCTTTGGTTGCTGTCATGCTGAAAGATAAACTCTTGCACCAATTTCCACTTTCTTGCAGATGGCAGCAGGTTTTCCTTAAAGGTTCTATGGTGGGATGAACAAGGTGCTTTGTGTTGGACAAATCCAACACTGCTCGTTATCCAACAAATACCAACACACAGTAAAAAGCAGTCGTGGAAGCAGTAAATGATCAGGGTTTCTTATAAGTGTAAATTACCTTTAGCTAAAACAATAGTTTGCACCTTCAAAGTTTGGTGTATGTGGTGTTATTTAAAGCGAGGTAATTGCAATTGAATAATACACTGTTCAAAAAACATTAAGGGAACACGTAATCATCACAGTATAACACAAAGTCATTTAAACTTCAGGGATATCAATCTGTCTGCTTAGGAAGCATAAGCGATTGTGAGTCAATGTCACCTGTTTTGGTGCAAATGAAAGCGACAACGGTCCAGCTCCCCCAGGATGGCACATCCATACGTGCTGTCACAAGAGGGTTTGCTGTGTCTCCCAGTACAGTCTCGAGAGCATGGAGGAGATACCAGGAGACGGGTCGTAACACGAGGAGAGCTGGACAGGGCCATAGAAGGGCATCAACCCAGCAGCAAGGTATCAGCTCTTTTTTGCGAGGAGGAACAGGAGGGGCACTGGAGACTGGAGATGCCGTGGTGAATGTTATGCTGCCAGCAACATCATCCAGCATGACCGATTTGGCGATGGTTCAGTGATGGTCTGGGGAGGCATATCCTTGGAGGGTCACACAGAACTCCAAATGCTAGCCAACAGTATCCTGACTGCTGTTAGTTACCGGGATGAAATCCTCAGACCCATCGTCAGACCTTAAACTGGTGCAGTGGGCCCTGGGTTCCTCCTGGTGCAGGACAATGCCTGGCCTCATGTGGCCCAAGTGTGTAGGCAGTTCCTGGATGACAAAGCGTTGATGTCTTTGACGGGCCCTCATGTTCCCAAGACCTGAATCCAATTGAGAACCTCTGGGATGTTATGTATCGGTGCATCCGAAGCCGCCAAGTAGTGACTGTCCAGGAGCTCACTGATGCTGTAGAATTGTATGAATGTATGCGTATTAAGTTTAGATTACAACAGAACATCTGTTTATCCGTACACAGGAAGTCACGTTCAGCTAAAGCGAGACAGTAATCAGCCAATGGGCTTACAGTACTGTGTTGTGAATCTGGATTGCGATGTCTATAAAGTAGGGGGCAACCGGAAGTTTCTTTGAGATCGAGTTTGTAAGATCGAGTCTGTAGCATCATGAACAATAGACTATCAAATGCTGCAATAAATAATTGAATTACTCTCTCCATTGACGATAGGGTAATGCAATCATTATTTCACCATTATACAAATGGCTGGTTTCTAACAGCTTGGTGCCACGACGGGATGGATAATCTTATCGATTCTACTGAAAATCTACCGTTTTGTCGGAACTTCTGAGCTAACTGCCTAACCGAACGAGATCTTGGTTTTGGATACAGATGGCCTGTGAGTCGTAAAATTACACCATATAACGAACCGTTGTCAAGATTACAAGAGCATTTGGTAGTCAAACAAGACCTAATTAGTCCCTGACTAGGCCACGAATAATATTGGTAAAATCTCTATGGGTGGATACATTTGAAAGAAGACCTAGTTATTCCCTGACAAGGCCACAAATAATATTGGTCAAATCACTATGGGTGGACACATTTGAGAGAAGACCTAGTTACTCCCTGACTAGGCCACAAATAATATTGTGCAAATCTCTAGGGGTGGATACATTTGAGAGAAGACCTAGTTACTTCCTGACTAGACCACGAAAAATATTGTGTAACTCTCTAGGGGTGGATAAATTTGAGGCAAGCGCTAAACTGTATTTAGTTGACACTGCTATTGTGTTTTAGGCGATTATATAGTGACTTTTGCAAGTAAAATAATGCATTTGGATGTATTAATATGATGGCACGAAATGGACACCAACAGAAAAGAAAAATGACCATTACCAACAATGCCTGAAATCAGAATGGACAGAAAGAAACAAAGTTTTCCGGCTAAACAAGATGGATTCTGTGGAAGTCGTGAATGGAAGACCAACAGAGTGCGTGGTACATATGAAGAGCAAAGACAAAAGAAATTCAAGATGGTTGAGAGAGGACAACAGTCGTGAGGCGGGAAAGGAGACAAAGGAGACAAAATGGACGAGACTGCTGTCGTTGTCCACCTGGACGAACGACAGCAGTCACAAGATGGCTTATTTCCAAAAGTGTATTGCACTCAAACACTCAAGAAAGCTGAAACTCATCAAGGAATCCTGATCACTTTTCTCGTTAATGGCCAGGCTAATCTAATTGAATATTAATTTGAAAAGCACTTTGATGGTAAATAGCTTGTTTTATAGGCATTCAAGTAATAGCCAGTTTTGTTTGTCATGCTTGAACATGTTTTCATAGGCATTCAAGAAATGGCCTGTTTTGTTGTGCTTTGTCATGTTCACTATGTAATTTAGAGTCAAACGCATTTATCGCGTTGATAATGTTTTATTCCATGAGGCCTCCACTAAGGGGGGGTGGGGGTGGGGGGGTGTCTCACGACAATGTGGTTAGGCCTTTACCAGGTCCACTGCATGGTAATTTGCTGCCGCGTGCTGAGCTGTTAGCTAGTACATCAGGGGAAATCAAAACCGAGAGATAAATTAGAAATTTGTACAATGATGATTTTCTAATATGGTACAATATAATCTCAGGGTTTTCTTACAAAAGTTAATGGTCATCAGAGTTAAGAAAACATGCTCTGTCCCATGAGGACTGAATTTGAATCACATGCAGTCGTAGCCTACAAAGGGTATAACCGCCAAAGCAAGTTTATTTCCCACAATAAAATTAGAGATATCTTAGAAGCTAAATTGAGTTTGGTTAAATAATATAGTTTTTTTGTCTTTACCGATGATAACTGAAATAGTACGTGTTTTAAAAACCAATGCCTGATACTTGTTGGAGAGGAAATTCTAAAATGGTAAATTGACAAATGAACAAATAGGGAAGATTGACGTAAAAGTGTTTTAAGGTCTAAACTGAATTACTCATTATTGTACTTTCATTTTAGGGATATCATGTTTTCTGTCAACATCACCATTCTTATTAGATTACTTAATTTCCACCCTAATTTTAAGTTGCTGTGTAGATATGACAAGCACATTTTTACAAACCTCAACAATATTAGATGGGTAGGACAATAAATCTGAACCTTCAAACAATGAAGGAAATCGGCTAAGTTGAAAGAATAACATACCGTGCTACAGACAGTCTGAGGACCATTTCAGATTTGTGGAAACTTAAATTTCATATACACTAAACAATGCATTTGGCCTTAATTTATGGCCTACCATAAGTGGGTAAAGCCAAGGCATCCAGGGAGGGGGGGCAGACCCCCTAGGATGACTGACCCTAAACAACCTTTCCCATTGAATCAGGTTGGCCTATTGCTAGGGGTAAAATTTGAGTGTTCAGACTTGTCTCACCTGTGGTATTGCCCCCAACATGAGCATATTCAGTTTTGGGACAATAAAAAATTAAGTGAAAGCTACATATATTTTCCCCTCAATGGCTTTAATGTTGAAATTTATATTTTGAAACCAACTGAAGTGAGGGTAGAGACCAAAAGCCATCCCCCATTGTTTGTGATAGCACCATTCTAACGTCAACAGAACCACAGAAGTGATGAAATTATGCATTAAAATTGTGATTTTGGGTCTGGCTGACCGCCACTATTTAAAATAAAAATAAAATAGAAATGAAACAGAGTTGGAGATTGTCCCTAAAATTTAGGAGGCTAATCAAGACATTATGTTTGTCATGAGGTAGTTTGGCCATTGCCTGTGAAAATGCTAAATTTGGGTGCTGCTAATATGCTATACTATCACCTTTGTGGTTGCAGCAGGTAAACCGCTGCAACATAGGCTGGAGTCTCTCCTACAATTTAGTCAAGCAGCTTATACCCTAGCAGGCAAACCGATTATTTAGTTAGGTACAGTTAGGTCTGGAAATAATTGGACACTGACACAACTTTAGGAAGGGTTAAGGAAGTGCAGCTCTTTAATATGTAGCCCCCTATTCAAAGGACAAAAAGTAATTGGACAATTGACTCAAAAGCTGTTTCATGGACAGGTGTGGGCTATTCCTTTGTTATTTCTTCAACAATTAAGCAGGTAAAAGGTCTGGAGTTGATTTCAGGTGTGGCATTCGCATTTGGAAGCTGTTGCTGTGAACCCACAACGAGGTCAAAGGAGCTCACATTCAGGTTCACGTTCAGTCAAAGCGCAACAGAAATCAGCCAATGGGCTTACAGTACTGTGCAGTGTATTCTGGACTGCAATGTCTATAAAGTAGAGGACGACCGGAAGTTTCTTTGAAATCGAGTTTGTAAGATCGAGTCTGTAACATCATGAACATTAGACTATCAAATACTGAAATAAATAATAGAATTACTCTCTCCCTTGACAACTGGGTACGCAATCATTATTTGACCACTATATGAATGGCTGGTTTCTAACAATGCCCTGATCCAGGTCTGGGAGGAGATCCCCCAGGACACCAACCTCCATCTCATCAGGAGCATGCCCAGACGTTGTCGGGACTGCATACAGGCACATGGGGGCAAAACACACTACTGAGTCACATTATGAGTTGCCGTGATGAAATTCACACAAGTTGGAACAGCCTGTGATTTTAATTGTTTACTTTGATTTTCGATGTGAGTTTAAGTCCAGCCCTAAGTCGATTTGTGATTATGTTCTCAATGAATTACACAATGTACAATAAAGATTTTGATCTTTAATATATTTCATTCATTGAGACCCGATGTGTGATTTAAGTGTTCTCAATTTTTTTGAGCAGTGTACTTAATTTCAGATTTTAACAACAAAATGTGAAAAAGTCCTTGGGGTCTGAATACTTATGCATACCACTGTATACCGAAAGCAGTAACTGCTTGAATCCATAGTTGCTACATACAGTTACGGATGTAAACATGAATGAAATTACATTAATTACATTACATTCAGAAGCCAGATTATTAGCTACAAGACCCAGTTATACACAGTTAAAAGAAAATGCTATAATGGGACCTGTGTACCAGCAAATCCAGCCAGGAGCTGACCAAAAGATATTCATAGAACTCTGGAAGAACGCCAGGGTAACATCAAGGAATCTACAGGAATCTCTTACCACTATCAAAGTTGAGTCAACTGTCAGTAAGAGACTGCATCTTTAAAAAGATATGCCTGACAACACCTGTGTTAAGACCAACACTACTGAAAAAATGTGATCTGGACCGAGTCAAAGGTGGAGTTGTTTGGCCGCAATGCCAGACACCATGTTTGGCAAAAACAAAACATTGGCTTTGAACAGAAAAACCTCAAACCAACCATAAAGTAGGGACGTGGTGGCATTATGGTTTGGGGCAGCTTTGCAGCCTCAGGGGCTGGCCAACTTGCCATGATTAAATCAACTGTGAATTCAATATATTTCCTGAAAACTATTAAGGAGAATGTGAGGCCATCTGTCAAAAGCTGAAGCTAACCTGAACATGGTCCTTACAACAGGACAATGAACCAAAGAAATGGAGGATTATGGAATGGAGTCAAAGCCCAGCTTCAACTCTATCAAAATACTGTGGTGGGACTTGAAGCAGACCGTGCATGCAAAAAAGCCCTCGAACATGAAAGCAGTAATATAAAAAAAGGAGCAGGCAAAAATACCTCTCAATAGATGTAAGAGACTGATAGACAGTTACAAGAAACGGCTACATTAAGTTATTTCGGCCAAAGGGGGTAACACCAGTTACTGAAGCTGGGGAGCTACTTATTTTGTCTGCAGAAATTGCATTTTAGTAGACTTCCAAAGAATAAGAAGTGTCCTTTGGTATATTAGGTTACCTTAATCTGCCAATAGCGTTGAAGTGAAGATTTCATGCTCATATGTCCAAATATGCAAAAGAAAAGGGCATTCCAGGGGGCGTTGTTACTTTTCCCCATGATTGTAGATGCTTGACATCAGCTATGACTGAGATCTGGGGAGGATAATTGGGCTTATTATTTAGCCCTTGACAGTTTGTTGATTCCAAAACAGAGAAGACACTCAGGGCACTGAATAAGGTCTGGGCATGCTCAGATGCTTTGTCTTCTTTGTAAACCAATATCATCAAGGGGGAAAAAAACAACCTTTATTCTATGCGCTTTCTGCAAAAAAAGGTGATGAGAACAAAGTGTGTCCCCTTCGTCCTATTTCACAAAAAAGGCAGGGCTGGGCCGGGCATGGCGCTAGCTGTCAGACTTTTGTTTTGGCATCAGTGGCATGGCAGCCTGTTCTATTGTTCATGTATAGTCTAGACAGTGCCTGGAAGCGGTGTCAGGCTGACCTAGTAAGAACCAAATTGCCTAGCCACTGGCGATCAGACAGGAGCTGAGTGTCCACACAGATGAGAGCGAGTACGCACACAAGGTCTCATTCAATGTCAGTCTCTCATCCATTTCCTTAAATATTGTGAAATAGGCATATTTATATAGGCAAAATGGATTTGAATCGCACCCAAATTGTACCACAAAGAACCAACCCATGTTATATTTTCTACAGATAAATGTAGTACTTAGTTTAGAAGTACAACTGTGCAGTATAACAGCACTATCGAAAAGGCAGGTCGTGGAGGTTGTTTATCCAGGCTTTTGGTTGAGATGATTGAATGAATGAAAGGTGTACAGGTCTGTCAAGCAATCTGGGGGTGAGTCTGTCTACTAGCTTCTATGGGGTCTTTTGTAAGGCTATCATTACTAAGGCTGTCTGAAGAAGCCGATTGGGAACACCTGGTGATCCCCAACAGCACAAAGGACAGCGAAGGCCCAGAAGCACTGACGACCGTTTTAGCCAGCCCAAGTCTACAGCACTGACAGACATTGCTTCACATGGAACACATTGTCGCTGTTTGACGACCAACTCCTGTTTTTTTCTTTGGCACTGAAAGCAGTTTAAATTTACCGTAATCTGATTAATCTAGGACCAAGAAAATGCTAACAAAAATTTGGCATTTCACGAATTATTTTTTTTAGCAACGTGCACTTCTCAAATGTCTGTCAAAAATCACTGCACTAGGGAATACCATTTTGTTTGCACTCAACGTCCACTATTCCAGCCATCATTCCTTCATGCAAAAATTCAAAGCAAATAATGTTGTGCTCATCCATGAATCAGGACAGAAAGACCAAACTATAGCATAAAAATCAACAAGAAAAGGGCTGGGAGAGAGCAGCCAGAGTGATAGTAGTAGTCCAAAGAAGCCTAGTAATAACCTGCAAGCACAGGACTTCCGAATGAGCAAGAAAGGGAAGTGCTCCTCTTCTAGTGCGTCGCCAGTGGTGACCAGTCACAGGAGGTGACCGGAATCGGAGCGTGGGAAAGACATTGTCCGGAACATACAAGCATCTACGCATGTGGAGGCTAACATAACCGAAAGACAAGGGCAAGGGATAAGAGAAAGAAGGAAAAAAGAGAAAGTGGGAATCATTTTTAGACATTTTCAGTCAAAACATGATGTTTGATTAGTAGCATTCTGGAAAAATACAGAATTTGTATACATGGGCTACTGCTAGAAAAAGGTTGGAAAAGAGTCAAAAGAGCAGCCACTATTGATTTGCCAGCTGGGTTCACATCAGCCAATAGCTAGACTAAAATAATACCAAGATATCCCAGATATGGATGGCCAAAGGTATTGATCTGGATTGTTATTTGTGATAGACTTAAGTAAACAGTCTCACTTGAATGTTCTAGAAAATCCATTCTTTCCTTTCCATTGACATTAGCCTTAAGCACCATTGACGGGTGCTCTCCTTTGCGATATTGACTCTTCACACATTATCAATGCTTTGCCCAAAGCTAGGAGCTGGCAGTCAGTGTGTGGTAAATATTATTTTACAAAATCAAAATATTATAATCCACTAAGAAGTTGCTTTATCCAATTTATGGCCAGCAATTTATGGTACAGCAACCCCATGTCTCTCTGGTAAGCAAATCTGTATGCGCAGTAACCTTGCCATTGCTAACGCCAGGCTCTTTACTGACGGATGCCGTCAAATCGCTTTGGGAGCTATGGACGTGTGTGTGTGCGTGCGTGCATGCGTATGGGGGGAGGGTTTCACTATTGTACTGGAAAGCCTTTTCAAACCTAAGCTACCTCTGCCCATTGACATAATAGTGTTGCCCCTCTTTCAAGCATGAATTCGTAATAAGAGTCAATGTGGGAATCTGACATTTGGAAATTGCTGGAGGACAGTTTCCCCCTCAGAGAAACATCATGAATGTACTAAATTACCTTCACAACCACCAGCTCCCTAACCAGTCATAGTGTTTGCGTGTGTGTGTCAGTCCACAAAAATGTCTCTGTGGTCACATAACTGCGTTAAATGATCCTGAAGGAATTGATGTGAGGAAGAGGCGTGTGTTTGTGTGGTTGGCTGTCCCGTGGCGGACAGTGAAGGGAGCGTGGCCGGGGGTGTGTTTGCTGCGAGACCAGTGGAATGTGTGTGGTCTTTCTAATCCGGAACAATGGTGTGTATGTGTGTCCTGGGTGAGCCTATGAGTCACTGGTCTGGCGCTACGCAGTCTCATTCGTAGTGCTAACTCTCCTGACCACATAGAAGAGTGTGTGTGTGTGTGCGTGTCAAAAAAAAATCCAAGGACAATCCGCCTTACTCAACAGCTTGGAGTCATTACCAGCCCTAACTGACTATCTGACTGAATGACTGCTTCACAGCCGGACCATGGAACCACAAGACATGATGATGTCTCTGCTAAGAGCCAACCACACGGACGGCAAATCTCCTGAAGAATGGGGATACAGCCATTCAAAGGCCGGACGATGTTCTGACGCTTACAGTGCAGAGACCTCAACGCTCAGGCTGTTGCATGCGCAGAACCTGAAGGGGAAAACATTTAATTAACAATGACTAATGGTTATAACAATGACCATAAACGATATGACATCATCCGGGTGGAGTAAGTATTCCTGTCTGTATGTTTTGTATCGGAGCTTGTTTGTGCACTGGAAGTCTTTAGAGCTACTGGGGCAATCTGGATCTGTTGCTCCGCGTCAAGTCGTCACGGTCGCCAAAACAAATCCCCAGCTCAATCACATCTCAAATATTCACCATATAAAATACTGCCACTCCACCCTGCAGGAGGATTTACTAAACAGGCTATTCACGCAAAGCGATTACCTTTAAATGTTGACCTTTAGAATTTCTTGTGCTTAATTCCGTCATGCCTACATGGACACTGGCACAAAGGGAAGTGTGAGAGATAACTCAGTTATACTACCAATCCAACAATCTGCCAACATGGTTTCAATCTGGAAAGCACTGTGTTGTAAATTGTAATAATGCGATAATTGGCCCACATAACGATAAACTTTCCTAGTCATTTTGTGTACGACTAAACCCTCTATTCATGCAAACCGCCAACTTGAAAATACTGGTTTCAATCTGGAAATGTAATGTAATTAACATCTAGTGAAACAATGGAACGTTCTTAGTCATGTAACACACTAGTTGTGTTCAGAATCCATCAACGCTTGCATGCCTGTGTGGTTAAGAACCCGTTGTACGGCCACCTACGTGAATGAGTGGTCACAAGCCTTCCCTACAGAAGGTAGTGTAGTTTGTGAGTCAAGAAATAGAAAAGTAAGGAGTAATCGTTTGACACATTTTGGGTTCAGAAATGTCAACCTCTGTTTGTTTCTCCTTTTGTCAAGACAGGGGCTGGGATCATTTAAGAGATTTAGCGAACGCTTTTGCCCAGACCACCTTACAGGCTCAAAGGTACGAGCTACTGATCAAAACCCAATGCAGTGTATGGGACAGAGACCAGTAAAGTGGAAGGCACCTCCATTTTGACAATTAGCAATAGTTATAGAGTGCATAGTAGTAGAGCTCACCTGATGATGCGTTGAGCTGCGTATTGGTGTAGGCAGCGGAACTGGGCCGACATGTTGGCCAGGGCTGCCAGACAGTTGGTGTGCAGGTACTTATCCTGGTAGAGAGGAAATAAGAGATGGACAATGACCTACCTAAAATGAGTGTGTGTCTTTATGCATGTCTGTTTGACTCACCCTAGTCCGAGTCATGTTGAACTGGATGGTGCGTATGACCACCAGGATGAGCAGACTACCCAGGGAGATCTCTGTTAACGAACGCTCTGAGTACCACGTTATGTTCTTCAACACCTGCAAGATAGAGACAGAGTTAGGGCCCACTCACGCTACAAGAGATTCATTGAGTCCACCAAGACTCTGTAAAAATTAAAAATGATAATGCAAAATACAGTATTCGGTAAAAGTTGGGCCAAACGTCAAAATCTGTCACGCCTAATCCCACTGCTGGAAATGCAGCTCCAGTTCCATGCAGAGTACATGAGCTTAGTTAAGCTGCCAGAAATCCCGCTCTTGCTCTCGACACAGTTGTTCCACGAAGTCACCAACCACTAAGTTAAAATCACCTTATGTTAACTGGGAAACATCCTGCCGCTCCAAATTCGAAAATAATGTTGTCGCTATGTATGTTTATCATTTGTATTTTAAGTATGTAAAACAAGCACTAACAACATGATCGTTTAATCACTTTCATTTCAAATAGGCTACATGTCATAAACAATGCCTTCTAAATAAAATGGATACAATTGAAGATGTTAGGCTACATTATTAGCTTATAGTATAAGCTATAGCCTTGTACGTATAGACAGCCATTAGAGAGAAAGAACAAAATTTGCCAACACCCTATACACTGCAAGGAAAATCAAGCACCAATCATGTAAACAACATTTAGCAACAAGGCCAGGGGTACTTAACTCTTACCCTACGAGGTCTAGATCCTGCTGATTTTCTGTTCTACCTCATTAATTACATGCACCTGGTGCCATAGGTCTAAATAGGTCCCTGATTAAAGGGTTGCAATGAAAAAATGTATTGGAACTGACTTCAAGGTCCAGAGTTCAGTTCGTGGAAACTAGGCTGTATAAAAAGCATACAAAATGCACTTTAGAATTTAATAAAAAACACACAAAAAAGCCAAGGTGTTTGTCTTTACAGTACTGCTTGTACTGAGTGGAGACGTTCTAATATGAGTATATCAGCGGAGACATGGCAGACAATGTATTCTTTGTTGCCGACAAAGTAGTGAAATTCATGCCTATGCGACCTGATTTTTTTTCTGCATATTATCGTTGAGGTATTCAATCGGTGAGGCCGGGCATGCCCGGACAACGGGTAGTGAGTGCTTTTCAGGGCGGTATTTGAGTGGTACAGGACCGATATTGAGCGACAGCCTTCTGGCCCACTCCGATATCACTCCACGGTCCACATAAATTTGTCCCACTCCGCTCGCAATCTGTTTACATGTAGCGCATTCCCCCAAACAACCCTCATTTCTCCTTTCATCCAGTAAAGGCGAGGGAGGTTCGGAAGGAGCTCCAAAATACTGACCCGTACAAATCAGCTAAGCTCAATGATCTGGGCCCGTTTTTTCTAATGCTTTCCACACCCATTATCAAAGCCCCAATCACCAGCCAGTTCAACCTTTCACTATTCAATTCTGAAATCCCCTTAGTTTGGAAAGTTGCTGCTGTCGTTCCTCTGTTCAATGGAGGTGACAAACTAGACCCAAACTGTTACATGCCATCTCCAACCTGCCGTGCGTATTGAAAGTCCTTGAATGTATGGTAACAAAAAGATAACACACAATTTTGAGTCCCACCCAAATCTCTCTGCTGTACAGTCAGGTTTCAGGCTAAGGATGTGCTTCAGCAACATTGATGGTCTTAACATCATAACAGCCATAGACAGAAAGCAGTACTGTGTACCAGATTTTACTGACCTGGTCAAAGCTTTTGACACCATTGATCACCTCATCCTAATAAATACACTCAGAAGCCTCTGGTTCACAGAGACCTGCCTAGCCTGGTTTGAAAACGACGATTCCGACCGTTCACAGTGTGTAAAATCTGATGTCCTAAAAACCTGCTTTCTAAACCACCAGCTGTCTCTATGGGAGTTCTTCAGGGTTCGATCCTTGCTTCTCAGGTGAACTTTATGTTCTGTATAACCATCAATAAGTTGCACTTGCAGTCGGTGGCTCATTTACATTCACCCAGATGACACAATTTTGTATACTTTTGTCCCTGTCCCTGTGACTACCCTTTAACATAGCATCAATAACATACAACACAGTCCAACTACACCAGAATTCATGTACAAAATGCATGCTCTTCTATTGGAAACTACTTGTACCGGCACATCCTACAGTCTCACCTTAGATGGATCTGAGATAGAGTAAGTCAATACCTACAAGTACCACTATCTGGTTAGACCGCTCACTGTCTTTCCAGAGTCACAAGACCCACCTACAATCTAAAATCAAATTTAGAATTGGTTTCTTGTTCTGTAAGAAAGCCTCCTTCACCCGCAATGCAAAACAATCTGGTAAACAATCAAGTAAACTTCCAACCAGTCCTGGCCTTTACGCAATTTACAGCGTCACCGCAAACAGTCACCTTAAATTATATATAGTTTTCACAACACCATCCGCTTTGTCACCAGTAACCCCTTAACACTCACCACAGTGACCTTTACTGCTCTGGTTAACCCACCCTCAATGCATACATGATGCCAGGCTAACTTAGGTACCAACTAATCTACAAGTCCCTCCTACACAAATCCTCACTTTACCTCTGCTCACTCCTCAATACCTGCCTACCCAAAAGAAATCTGAGTTCTGGTAAATGTCGGACTTCCGAAGGTCATTCCAAAGGTAGCCACTTCCTTTGGCCAAAATTGTTTTTCGTTTTCTGCTGCCAATGGTTGGAAGTAATTACAAAAGACTCAAACTTGACAACTTTATCAGTCCTTACTCTTTCAAAATTGTCTAAGCTGTTACCGAATCACTGCACCCAGAGATGTGGACTCAAGCCACATGACTCGAGTCACAGATTTTGCAACTTTTTTTTTTTTTTTAAAACACATACAACTCGACTTTGACTTGAGCACCTATGACTTGTAACTTAACTTGGGCTTGAACAGCATGACTCAGACTTTTTAGATCCACCCAGGACCGTCCTCTCATCCTCTTTCTGCTCCTGCTGCCCCGCGCTCAAGGACCTAGGCTGAATCTCAATTTGCATACTACATACTAAGTACTACAAGTACCTATTTCGCAGGTGATTGTGAAGTACGTACTGTTTACAATATAGTTAGCAAGTATGCCTGTATTGGGACATACTATTGTGTCATAAAAATGCATCTGAACATTACATAATTTTGTTGTGCATTGAAATCATGCCAAATTTGAATGTCTAGCTCGACATCTCACGATGGGGGGGGGGCTTTCTCCAGGGCGTAAAGGGACCTCAGTACAGCACAGGCGTGTGCTTCAGTGAACTGAAGTCTTACAATCCTTACAGTATCTTGCTTCTTTAACGTAATGCCTGCAGTCCAATCCATTTCACAGCTCATTGGGCATGTACCACACAAACACAGACCCACACAATACTGTACCAGAAGCAAAGACATTATCAACATGCTAAAGAGGTACGCAGATGTTTTACAACCATACAGCATCTAAGCCTGTGCCTGACTAACACTAAAGGCATATCCCACCCAATAATCAACATTTTTCAGCTGTTTCCTTACTTAGACTATCAGACGATCAAGGTAAAAAAAACAGCTGACAAATTTGGCTGATTTTTGCGTGGTCTATGTATTTAGGGGTGTCTGAAACCGTATTAGAAGATTCTTCTGGGCATGAATATGGTAAATATACTGTAATATTTACGATTACAGGTAAACATGATATATAAATGTTTCGCCCCACCCAATCCCCACATAATTCGAAGCCTGCTTCCACTACAGATACTGAATGGCTTTTGCCACTGACCGTTTGAATAGCCTACAAGCCAGTAATACTCCTATCTCACTACTTGGAATAATCATAACAATTCTAGCGTGACTGAAGACGAACTTTACACTGCCAAAACTAATCTTGCTTGAACAAAGGTAGCTGGCTACAGCTAGCTAGATATCATTGACATCTGCCCTTGGATCGCGCCTAAAATAGTGAATAATATTAACCTGGCTAATGTGCTACCTTCCATGTATTTCTTGCAAACATGAATGACATTGATGCAATAACTATCAATATAGGTGACAAGAACTGACCTTTTCATCAAGTGATTAGTCGAAAGAATTGTTGCAAATGCATCGCCTTTTACTGTAGACCATCCGGGTACTTTTAGCAAACTATTTCCAGCGTAATATTGTTTGGGACATACTAATCTTCATCTGGCATACTTTGTATTCTTTAGCTATGTATTTCTGGTAATATTCTCAAATTTATTAGCTTGCAATAACTCCACCTAGCATTTTTTTTCAAAGTGGACAGTGTTTTTGTTTTGTTTTAAAACATCCTTCAAAGGCTTTACCTTACTGTTAAAACATAAAAAATACATGATTTTATCTAAATACATAAACAAAATTGACAACATATAAATACATGAAAACCCCTTACTGAATAATATTATGTTCCTTTAAGCTCATTCAAGAATTCAATAACAAAAAAAGATTTGATCATATAAGAATTTTTCTTAACCTTGGCTTGAAGACTTGAAACGCAAATTTGTGAACTGAATCGATCTGAGCTGTGAAACTTGCATATTATTACTTGGGACTGGACTTGAGATTTGAAGGTTAAGACTTGAGACTTGCAAAATTGTGACATGGTCCCATGTCTAGTACTGCGTGTCTAAAACGAGTTTGAGGTGTCTACTCGTCATTACAAACTGATAGACGGACCGGCAAGAAAGTTTATATGGGGAATACCTCAGGCAATCTGAACCATTTTGTAGAAAAAAAATAATTGAAAAATGTATTTAAATTACTGCAGATGTCTTCTAGCCATTTACTGTATGCTTGTATTTATGCAAGGTGTAGAGCATCTTACATACAGCTCCTTTAAATAAAAATACCTTTGTATTGTAGTCACATGGGTGGTGACAGATGTCTACTGTCAGAAGTAAAAGGACACTTCCGGCTGGTGTATAAACAGACACCCATAGACATTCATCAATGAAGCAATTGACACAGTTTAGCTAGACAGGCTACCTCTACAACTGCTTAGCCTGTTTCATAAAGTTTTAAACATACTGCCCAAAAAATATGAGCGACTGTTGGTGGAAATTATCATTTTGATTAGCTGTGCAGAGTCAATAGCAGCTGTGAGATGTTGCGAGAGGAGGAGCCTTTTTTGTGATGCTCCCTCATGTTAGCTAGCTAGTTATTAATGCAGCAGTAGTAGCTGGGCAGCTTTTGGTCGAACACAATTTCATGTGTACTACACTGGCTAGCCACATCCCTTTTCCGTTTCGTTTCATATGAAGTTCGCCATGCGGGCTCAGCTAAGTAAGCTTGCTCCTTGCGAAGAAAATAACATCTGTGGGTGTGGCATAATGTCTGGCCAGAGCAAGGCGTTTGGGTAGCCAGGAAAGCTGTCTATCCTGAATTACTCCTCTGCAAATCAAGGCAAAGAACATTAAACAACAAATGAATCAATGGAAAAGCTCCTTTATTACTCAAAGGAAAAACACGCTTTCCGCCTTCAGATGTTTTTATATGTTGCTGAATCTGTTATCTAGCTCAGTTTGCTCTTCAAACCAGGCACACTGTTGGAAAGCGAGCTAGTGGTAATGATTCATTCCTTTCTCTTTTAACTGACAAACATCAAAAATCAAATCACTTTTTCCTCTCAGATAAACTCTCTCAGTCAGGTGATGAGATTACTGACCCACACAGACAGGAAGTATCAGGAGTTTAAATGTATCTATTCAAATGTTAGATACTCCTAGTCTCTGTCTCTGCATCTCAAATGACACTCTCCATTGTCTCTTGTCAATGCAGGCTATTTTACAATGATGTACTGTCTGTCAGAGCTCTAAGGCCACAGACCTCTGTCATCCTAAAGAAATATACATTTGTGATGCACCAATCTGGAAGGTGATTTAAACAGGTAGAAGTAGATGATGATAAAGAACAGCACCCTTACACTTTTGTAAAACACAGTCATTACCATACATAATATCCCAGGGTCGGTCAGTCAGTCACTACCATTAACAAGAACACATATTAAGAACATGTGTTTGAATAGGTATTTGTCCTCTGGGCTACGGCAAAATCTCTTCAAAACAGACTATTTATTCATTGGTGTTACATTAACACTTAACACTATTACTAACTCCTTAGTAAGGGGAGTGAGTAGAGAGAGGATTAAGACCAGGACCCCAGTCTGACAAACGACTCCCTTACTAAGGAGTCACTAGCATCCTCAAGGCTCGTCTCTGTCCCGTCACCTCACATCTATCAGAGCTTGACCAGACATCAGCTGGTCTGGAACAACGAACTGACAACTGTCAAGGCCAGGCCAGAGGAGTACGATACGAGTTGAAATAGCATCAGGATCCCCAACAGAGGGTGTAGTCTTGATTAGGTGACCTACAATAATGTCTAATTCTTTTCCAATAAATTCAGAAACACTTTAATGACCCGCCAATCGAGGTTGAACGTTTTCAAATGTTTTCTACTTGGACTTTGCATATCGAATAGAATTAAATGTGCTGAAACAGATTGAATAGAACAGGAGTTTGTGTTCAAGTTGGTGATTCACTTGACTGATTCATTCCATTCCATTCCTATGCATTTAATCCTATCTAGTGGGAGAAATCCAGGGAGATGTCTTTCGAAGAACTGGAGATGACTGGCTGAGTGGTACTCAAACTATGCAAGAGGGGCTTATCAGAGATCCGCTTCATTTTAACGAGCCAGAAGGTGAGCTATAGTAGCGAGGCTAAGCTGCAACATACAGTATCTCACAAAAGTGAGTACACCCCTCACATTTTTGTAAATATTTGAGTATATCTTTTTATGTGACAACACTGAAAAAATGACACTTTGCTACAAGGTCTCTAACATCCACCAGCTCCGTGATGTCGTCATGGAGGAGTGGAAGAGGACTCCAGTGGCAACCTGTGAAGCTCTGGTGAACTCCATGCCCAAGAGGGTTAAGGCAGTGCTGGAAAATGATGGTGGCCACACAAAATATTGACACTTTGGGCCCAATTTAGACATTTTCACTTAGGGGTGTACTCACTTTTGTTGCCAGCGGTTTAGACATTAATGGCTGTGTGTTGAGTTATTTTGAGGGGACAGCAAATTTACACTGTTATACTAGCTGTACACTCACTATTTTTTACATTGTAGCAAAGTGTCATTTCTTCAGTGTTGTCACATAAAAAGATATACTCAAATATTTACAAAAATGTGAGGGGTGTACTCACTTTTGCGAGATACTGTATATGACGTTAAGCTGTGGAAGCCTGTCTCCAGCTACGGTCATAATGCCAAATGTTATTGGCCAAGTGTTTCCTGAGGGATTAACTTAACCAAATCTCACGATGGCCAGCAGAACTATGGGCCTAATTAATGTTAGGGGGAGTGTAGATGGCGAAAAAGCAGTCTTCAGAGACAAAATCATTACCATTGAGAATGTTATTTAAAACTGCCTTCTTAATGCACTAGCATGGAGTAATAGAAAATAAAACCTGATTAAAACAAACATTTACTCAGTACTATCAAACTAACATGACCTACCGAAAGTGAAACTTAAACTGAGCAGATTTGCAAAAGACATTGCACTCTCCAAGGACTGCTCCCTCATCAAAGGTAAATCGATAAAATTCTTAAATCAGGTTTTGGAATTGACTGGTCCGCACCAAAGCATCGTTTGGATACAGCGTCTTTTCTCAGTGAGGCTCTGCCCCCATTCATTAGAGCTGTGACTGCATAAAATGACGTGCGGTCTAGCACTCGAGTCTCTCCATCCGAGTCTGCAGACAGATACTAAATGGAGTCAGTGATGCAGCCCTAAGGCACCGGGTGACAAACAACAGGTGACTGATAGTCTAAACACGGACCGACGGAATAGTCTGATCCCCAGCTGAACACGCCGCCCCTGAAACACGGACGGCACTAAAGAAACCTCCCGATTGATTTTTCATTACGTTGAAAAATGTTGGTCTGAACGTCAAGTGTCGGCCTGACCACGGCTCGGGTTTGCTTTGAATCCCACGCAGCTGGAAATGACGTTGCAGCGGTGAAAGAGACTAGTGCGACACTGCCGTGGTGTTAGGAATTCTGGCAGCAGTCTAATGGGAGAGTCCCAAATGGCATTACACTCCTTATATAATGCCCTTCTTCAGACCGAGACCCTGAGTCCAAAGTAGCGCAACATGTAGAGGACTAGGGGGTCGTTCAGAAAGTGAAATTCATATGCAGCCCAGCCAGTGGATTGAAACTCGATAGGCTCTGCATGTAGTGCCAAGTAAGACAGAGTGGAGAAATGGTTCTAAAAAAAATTCAAAAATGATTCACATGGCTGAAGGTAATGGCAGAGTAGAATAGCGTGGAAGGGCGTCCTAAGCATTCAAAAGGTTTCCTGTTGAAATACACTGTGAAAGGGGAGAGAAGAAATAAAGAAACAGACGGAAGAGGAAAAGGGGAAGTCGCTGAGCATTTCTAACGACACGATTCACAATTTTCGTTCTATCCCAGGAGTGCAATTAACGGTGTGCCTTTTTTGTGCACTTCATCAGTGCTTGATCAATCGACCAACCAATCAACCAAGTGAACCATCAGTCGATCAACCAACCAAATGACCACCTGAACAATCAGTCAATCAATAAATCAGCCAATCAATTAAATGGCGACACTACACGCATTCTCGTGTATGGATCCACTAAAGGCATTGACCTCGGTGATGATGGAAATGGTAAGGCTTAGATGTCAGGGGTTAAGGGTCATTACCTACGACTGCATTTTGATCTGTTCAAGGTGTTGTTCTCTGAGGAAGACCAGGGCAACGGGTCAGAGGTTAAGGGTGGAGAGGGTCATGGGTCACCACCTACCACTTCGTGTATGGATCTGTTGAAGGTGTCGTCCTCAGTGAGGATGAGGAGGATGATGAGGGCCATGTAGACGTGGTGAGAGTTGCGGTCCTCCACGTGGTACAGGATCTCCAGGATGGGCATAACCTTAGGAGGTGCGGGGAAGGATGCGAATAAGACAGATCAACCATTAATGTATGCATGTGTGTTTTAGTAATGGGTACATATTTCCTTGAATTTATTAAGTTACAAAGGATACTGTTAAACAGGAAGTTTTGCATCAACCTGCTCTCCCATGGGGAAATGGGATATGCAAATCAGAAAATATACATACAGTACTGCTCAAAAGTATGGGGTCACATAGAAATGAAAGGAGTTTGAATAGGAAAAATAGCAAAATTAATAGGAAATAGTAATAGCCAAGGTTGGAAATAATGATTTTTATTGAAATAATTGTGTCCTTCAAATTTTGCTTTCACCAAAGAAACCTCCATTTGCAGCAATTACAGCCTTGCAGACCTTTGGCATTCTAGTTTTCAATTTGTTGAAGTAATCTGAAGAGGTTTCACCCCATGCATCCTGAAGCACCTCCCACAAGTTGAACTGGCTTGATGGGCACTTCTTGAGAAAATATGTTTGCATTTTCGAAGGAATACGGTACTAAGGAGTGATAGCCAATCCGGCCTTAACAAAGTTTGTCTGGTAGCTACTAGCTAGCGCCGTAGTAAGATTATCATTTCTGCACTTACAGTGAGACTCTGTGTCAATTAGCTATGTTGCCTATACATTAACAAGTTAGCTATGGTAATGCTGCCGCCTGCGTTTTAGTTCAGTGAATAATATGACAGATAGCTAGACAACGGTTTCATATTTGGCCTGGAAAAGGTAAAATATCGTATTTCATCACCTCTCAGAGTAAGAGGCCACTAATGGAAGCTAAGTTAGCAAGGTCACCAGAAAGCCTAAACATTTCATTGACAAAACCTTTTAATAAAATGTTAAATATAAAGTAATACTATCTCATTCATTTCAATAACTCCCTGTAACTACATAATACAATTCAAGTATGTTTTTAGTTTTGGAAAATGGATTGTAAACTACTGAGTCAGTGACTGAAGTTAGGGTAGAGGACCGAGGTGAAATCAGTTTTATATTCGAGATTCAACAGACATTCACATTCGTCCCTCCTTTCAGGCACCCTTCCACATTTAGGGACCGAGGTAAAAGAGTAAACCAGGTAATCGCCGAAATGTCTATAGACGAATATAGTATCATTATGGACTCTCATCAACATCAATCCACATGCTAAATACTAAACCACATTTCATATTGTCAAAAAGATCTTTATTGATTTATCACTAATCAATAAATCAATTGAAGAATGTTAAATTCCGTATTTCTTCAATATCTTTTTCAATGATTGCCATAGGAACTTCTAACCTGATATTATACTAGAAATAGCTGGCTTACTTGTTCAACCTTTGTTTTGGTGGAAAAGTCATTATGGATTTAATAATAAATAAATCACTAGAAAAACGATTAATTCTGTATTTCTTCAATATCTTTTTCAATATTAGTCATAGGAACTTCAAACCTGGTGTATATTATTCTAAACATAGCTGGCCTTCTTGCTCAAGCTTTGCTTTGGGGAAAAAGTCATTATGGATTTAATAATAATCAGTCAATAGAAGTCAATAGAAACACCTTTAATTCTGTATTTCTTTAATATCTTTTTCATTGATTGTCATTGGAACGTCAGACGTGGTGTATATTATTATTGAAATAGCTGGCCTACTAGTTCAAACTTTGTTTTGGTGGAAAAACTCTATTGATTTATTAATAATCAATGGAAACACCTCTAATTTGGCATTTCTTCAATATCTTCTTCAATGATTGTCATAGGAACTTCAAACCTGATGTCTATTATTCTGAAAATAGATGGCCTACTTGTTTATTTCGGTATTTCTTCAATATGGTGAAAAAGCCATTATGGATTTATTGATAATCAATCAATGGAAACACCTATTTTGGCATTTCTTCAATATCTTCTTTAATGATTGTCATAGGAACTTCAAACCTGGTGTATATTATTCAAAAAATAGCTGGCCTACTTGTTCAAGCTTTGTCTTGGTAAAAAAAAGTCATTATGTATTTATTAACAATCATTAGAAACATGTTTATTTTGGTATTTCTTCAATAACCTTTTCATTGATTGTCACAGGAACTTCAAACCTGGTGTACATTACTGTAGAAATAGCTGGCCTACATGTTCAAGCTTTGTTTAGTGGAAAAACTTTTTATTGATTTATTAATAATCAATCAATCAATGGAAACACCTCGTAAGGCATTTCTTCAATATCTTTTTCAATAATTGTCATAGGAACTTCAAACCTGGTGTATATTATTCTAGAAATAGCTTGCCTACTTGTTCAAGCTTTGTTTTGATGAAAAAGCCATTATTGATTTATTATTAATCAGTAAATCAATTGAAACTTGTTTAATTCAGTGTTTATTCAATATCTTTTTCAATATTGGTCATAGGAACTTCAAACCTGGTGTATATTATTCTTAACATAGCTGACCTACTTGTTCAATCTTTGCTTTGGTGAAAAAGTCATTATGGATTTATTAATAATCAATAAATCAATGGAAACACGTTTAATTCTGTGTTTCTTCAATATCTTTTTCAATGATTGCCATAGGAACTTCAAACTTGATGAATATTGTTCTTAAAATAGCTGGCCTACATGTTCAAGCTTTGTCTTGGTGTAATTATGGACAAATTAATAATCTGTTCCTATGACAATCAATGAAAAAGATATTGAAGAATTAACGAATTAGGGGTGTTTCCGTTGATTTATTGATTATTAATAAATCAATAGTGTTTTTCCACCAAAGCAAAGCTTGAACAAGTAGGCCACCTATTACTAGAATAATATACACCAGGTTTGAATTTCCTATGACTGTTATTGAGAAAGATATTGAAGAAATGCCGAATTATAGATGGGGCCATTGATTTATTGATTATTAATAAATCAATAAAGAGTTTTTCACCAAAGCAAAGCTTGAACAAGTAGGCCAGCTATTTCTAGAATAATATACACCAGATTTGAAGTTCCTATGACAATCACTGAAAAGGGCATTGAAGAAATACCGAATTAAAGGTGTTTCTATTAATTTATTGATTAGTAATAAATCCATAATGACTTTTTCACCAAACCAAAGTTTGAACAAGTAGGCCAGCTATTTCTAGAATATACACCAGGTTTGAAGTTCCTATGACTATCACTGAAAAAGATATTGAAGATATACCGAAATAAACATTTTTCCATTTATTTATTGATTAGTAATAAATCAATAATTACTTTTTCACCAAAGCGAAGCTTGAACAAGTAGGTCACCTATTTCTAGAATAATATACACCAGGTCTGAATTTCCTATGACTATTATTGAAAAAGATATTGAAGAAATGCCAAATTATAGATGGGGCCATTGATTTATTGATTATTAATAAATCAATAGAGTTTTTCAACCAAAACAAATCTTGAACAAGGTAGGCCATTTGTAGAATAATATACATCAGGTTTCAAGTTCCTATGACAATCATTGAAAAAGATATTGAAGAAATACCAAATTAAAGGTGTTTCTATTGATTTATTGATTATTAATAAATTAATAATTACTTTTTCACCAAAGCAAAGCTTGAACAAGTAGGCCACCTATTTCTAGAATAATATACACCGGGTTTGAAGTTCCTATGACTATTATTGAAAAAGATATTGAAGAAATACCAAAATAAACATGTTTCCATTAATTTACTGAGTACTGATAAATCAATAAAGATCTTTTTGACAATATGGTATAATATTATACCACATTTGACTTCCAATGTGGTATAATATTTAGCATGTGGAATGATGTTGATGAGAGTCCATAATGATACTTATATTTGTCTTCTGACATTTCGGCAATTACCTGGTTTACTCTTTTACCTCGGTCCCTAAATGTGGAAGGGAGCCTGAACGGAGGAATGAATGTGAATGTCTGTTGAATCTCGAATATAAAACTGATTTCACCTCGGTGGTAGAGGTGCTTGAGGAGCCAGCTGCAGGACAGCCGGTAGGAGTTGGAAGACTGACGGTGGATGTCCACTGTTCCGGCGCGAATTCGCCTGCAAACGCGCTGCCTTGCCCCAGATGGCCGCTTATGGGCGTATCCGCTATGGGTGTTTGTTTTTGGCGGGGGAGGCCTGTGTTGACATCCCTTTGTGAACTTTATTTAACTTAACTTGAAACCAACCAAAATTATTTTTCTCACTCATGGGCAAAATAAAAACACGCGTTATAATGAGCACTATGCTAGCAGGCAAATTATTTCTGTGGTGCTGCCATATAAAACAAACAACTCAATGCTAAATAAACGCAGCACATTTAACAACACAGAGCTAACTTATAAAAGTGACCTGAGTCACCAACAATTTACACCATCCTCTAATCCTTATTGTGCTTGTCCCCGCTATAATTTGCTTTTCCTACAGTTGGTAGCAGAACGTTAGTTACCGGGAATGTAACTCCGGTTATATGAGTGGAGCGGAGCCCCCTAGAGGGGCTTTAGCTCCTAGTGGTTTACCCTGGCCGCATCCGCGGCCGTACTGAAAACTCATTATGCAAGATGCGTCAGCCAATCAGGGCACGCCTGCCCCTATATATGACCCGTGAGCCCAGAGAACGTCCTCCCGAGATTATT
>JACXGI010004349.1:0-54470 GCA_016801175.1 Esox masquinongy
AAAAAAAAAAAGTTAGGATATGGGTCAAGCAAGTGGCTGTGTAACTGCTTTCCAATGAGTGGTTTGGAGTATGCCTTCATATTTGAAGGTTGGAAAAAGAAAGTGTGTGTACTGGATGGACTTGCTAAGGTGAAGGGAAAAGCACTCGTTTTAGACATAAGGTGCACAAGTCCAGTCCTTTTTATGGGAGGTAGAGTGCGCTGCACTGGCTCTGACTAAAAATGTTAAGGTGCTCCTCCACAGAGATAACGTTTTGGTGTTTGAACTTAGTTTCTTTTTTTAATATTTTTTTTGGAGTGACGACATTGATCTAGCAACTGTATATTGGGGAAACACTGTGGACTGATTATTTATCTTTCAACAATTCAACACCTTGGGAAACTGACTGACAATAGGACAGTAGGACTGAAGTTCCATGCCTCCGTTTTAGAACTTGTTTAATTTTTAACTCACCGGCCAACCAATAAAATATTTTCATTTGTGTATTTATTCAACAGGATGACGTTCTTCTTATTGAACACTGGTTGTTGACCGGTTGTGTATTTCAGGTTCTTTGTGACCTTGTGTGTCAACTACAATTCTTACGCAGTTTACAGCACTTTTAGGGCATTCCAGTATAATTGGAAATAAAGTATTCAGACGCCTTTACTTTTTCATGTTGTTACAGCCATATTCTAAAATGAATAGATCTTTTTTTCTCAGCAATCTACTCAAAATACTTCAATGACCAGGCAAAACTGCTTTTTTAGAAAGCTACAGAAAATACACAGGAGCTTCCTGTCTTGATCTCCCTGCTCAAGGCCCTTCTCTCCTGATTGGTGAGTTTGTCTGGACAGACTGCTCAAGGTAGAGCGTTGGTGGTTCCAAACTTCCATTTAAGAATGATTGAGGCCAGTGTTCTAGGATCTTCAATGCTGCAGGAATGTTTTGGAACCCGTCCCATGATCTGTGCCTTGACACAATCCAGTCTCAGAGCTCTATAGACAATTCCTTCGACCTCATGGCTTCGTTTTTGCTCTGACATGCACTTTCAACTATGGGACTTTCTATAGACAGGTGTGTTCCTTTCCCAATCACGTCCAATCAATTGAATTTGCACAGGTGGACTCAAGTTGTAGAAACAGATCAAGGATGATCAATAGAAACAGGATGCCTCAGAAGTCAATTTCATGTCATAGGAAAGGGTTGAATACTTGTTATATTTCTGTTTTTGTAAATTGTCAAAAAACATATTTTGCTTTGTCATGAGGTATTACCTGTAGATTGATGGGGAAAAATTAAAATTAATAAATTTTAGAACAAGGCTGTAATGTGAAACTAGTCTGAATACTTTTTGAATGTGCTGTATTAGTGTAGCATAATCATATTCAATACAAAGGAAATTTGTAAGAAACTTAGACCATGTGATGTCATTTTGACTTGTGTACTCATGCACAAAAATGACACGAACTGACTTGTTACAACGCAGGTGAAATAAGTACCTTTTTATCTTGAGCTAGCTGCCACACTATTGTCATGTGCTATTTGAATGGAACCAGACAATGGATACATGTGGGTTTCATCCTACGTCAGACTGAAGAAGAGATACTATTGTGCTTTTATATTGTGTTATTATATTAAGTTATTATTAAACAGAATAGGTCCCATTCGATTCAAAGCAAGACCCCATCAAACCACAGGACGGGAAACATTGATGTGGTTTCTTGTGCTCCAGAACAAAGCAACCAGGCCACCATACCAACACACAATCACTGCTCATGTGGTTGTTGCCATTTCAACTTTAATGGAACAGTAGCATCTACTTCGAACAATAATAAGTGACAGTGTCGTATTAGGCATTGAAAAACAATACCCAAAAGTACAGCATTGAAAACACAAAGCTAACTCATTAATTCAAACTAATTAATTCAAAACAATCTCCAATTCGGCGAGCATCTTGGCTCATAGGAAATCCTCACTGTACACCACCTGGTTCCTCTTGTCACGGTACGAGCCTTTGGCGCTGTTCTGCACAGCTGTTAGAGGGATGAAGAGACAAATACATTAGTAGAGAGTTGATACTGTCAGATACTGCTTCTGAAACTGTTTGAATATTTACCCAGAGTGGCCCAGACTGATTTGCCAGTGGCTGCCTCCAGCATGGGCTGCTTCCTGGCAATGCTGACTTTGATGGGGACATCTCCCACCGTACTTTCATTTAACTAAGAGAAGGGAGACAATAAATTCACAGGTTTTGCATTTTAAGACGTTTATCCGTATATCTCAGCACGGTTTTCAAAGTGGCGTTGACAGAGGTGGTTGGTCTATTCCTCAGGAATTATTTTTGTGGCATAAAAAAAAATAATTTCCCCCGAAACATCTTTTCTTGTAGTGATAATGTTATTTGGATAGTAAATTGGATTCACTCTGATATTTCTGGATTTCAATTAATTTCTACGGCATTCTACGGCACTGCTGGGAGTTACTAAGATGAGCATTGTGTGGCTTCTACTATAACGTCTGCTCAAAAGTTTAGGCGACCAATTAATTCCAAAGTTTGATCGGGGGAATGAGAATTGAGCTGGAGCTAAACTTACCTCAGCTACAGCCTGGTCTGCAGATTCTATCTTCTCAAAAGTGATGAATGCACAGCTAAAAACAAAGAGAGGGAGATGTTCAGCAGGCACAGACAAGAAGTAAACAGATTAAAACAAGGCAGGGAAATAACAATAACGGAGTAATTTCTTTAAATCTGTAATGTTGTAGTCACTTAGCCATACTTGCGTGGGCTGTCCATGGACAGGTCAATGATAGTGCCATGTTGGCTGAAGGCCGAGCGCAAGCTTTCCTCCACGAGGCCATTTCCATTCACATACACCGTGTTTCCCTTCCTCATACCCCTCCGCTCCGGATACGAGTCTGATCCTGAGGGAGCAAAGGTTGAAAACATACTTGTAATCCCTACATGAGCCTGTATTTTGAGAGGTACCTTTAAAATGCCAGTGATTAAAGATGCATCAAAGCCAGAGAAGTCTGATAAAAGAACACTGACGCCTGAAAGGACCGTCTCGCTCCCTCGACTCTCGGTCTCCTCCCCTGTCCCGGTCGCACTCTCCATCCCGACTCCTGTCTCGCTCGCTTCTGTCGCGGTCTCGCGGCTCTCGCTCCCTGCCCCGTTCTCGCTCCCTGTCGCGCTCCCTCTCTCTATCCATCTCTCGGTCGCCCCTGTCTCTCTCTCGCTCCACATCTCTGCTGGCGGACAGGGCGCCTCCCCCCTCCTCCTCGTCACGAGCCGCCCGGTCACCTGGTGTGACGAAGCTGAGTCACAAAGGGAGACATTTTTAACTGCCAAACACAGTATATAAAACATGATTTATAAATTCATTAAACGCTTTTAGGCTTACCTCTCATACAGAGATTTCCTGTGGGCTCTTTTACCAGACTGGAGTAGAGATTGGAGTAGAGTACCAGAATGAGTCATACACAATTAAAATGTAGATTTTAAAGAGTAACTTTTAAATGTTTCCTGTGATATTAGTAAAAGGATGCATTAGTAAAAGTATGCATTTTTTAAGGTACAGATGTGGGATCTTAATTTGACCATCTTGTATATATACACTGCTCAAAAAAATTAAGGGAACACTTAAATCACACATCGGGTCTCGATGAAGGAAATATATTAAAGATCAAAATCTTTACTGTACATTGGGTAATTCATTGAGAACAAAATGATGTAACAACGATCAATAGAAACCAAAATCAACCGATTGAGGGCTGAATTCAAAGTCACACCGAAAATCAAAGTAAACAATTAAAATCACAGGCTGCTCCAACCTGCGTGAATTTCATCACGGCAACTCATAATGTGACTCAGTAGTCTGTATGGCCCCCACGTGCCTGTATGCACTTCTGACAACATCTGGGCATGCTTCTGATGAGACGTCTGGGCATGCTCCTCCCAGACCTGAATCAGGGCATCAGTGACCTCTTGGACAGTCTGTGGTGCTACTTGGCGGCATCAGATGCACCGATACATAACGTGTTTCTGTAACAAACGCGTCGGAAGTCTATTTTAAAAAAATAAACTGGTGAAAAGTGTTATAGCATTCTTGCCAAGTAAGCATAGGCTATTTTGTAGTATAAAAAAATAGATCAGCCACAAGCAGACATTATCTATCTCAAGGGTGTCAAAATGGTTCCACGGAGGGTCGAGTGTCTGCAGGTTTTTGGTTTTCCTATAAATTGCTTCCCAGTTCAGACCTAAACAACCAGGTGAGGGTAGAAACGAACCAATTAGTGACATAATTAATCAAACAAGTACAAGGTGAAAGCAAAAACCTGCAGACACTCGGCCCTCCATGGAACCGATTTAACACCTCTGATCTATCTGTAAAGCATATCTATATTAGCATCATTTCGACTGTTTATTTTCATCTTTTTAATGCACACTTACAACTGCAAACAAACCCAGAACTACCATGGACAGCGCTGACCACTACACCACGAGCCGCAGAAGGCAGCAGGACCCACAACCCGGGGCAAATATATTAGGCTGTGAGTTGGTAGTAAGCCAAAGTAAAGGGGGACTCTAACCACCTTAATAATAAAACAAGGGGTACTCTAACCACCTTAATAATAAAACAAGGGGGACTCTAACCACCTTAATAATAAAACAAGGGGGACTCTAACCACCTTAATAATAAAACAAGGGGGATTCTAACCACCTTAATAATAAAACAAGGGGGATTCTAACCACCTTAATAATAAAACAAGGGGGACTCTAACCACCTTAATAATAAAACAATGGAGACTCTAACCACCTTAATAATAAAACAAGGGGGACTCTAAACACCCGAGGCGAACTCTAACTTAAGTCTGCAAAAATAAGCATGTACCTTTGTTCCCTCGGACATCACAGGCCTGCATAGCAGTGTTCCTCCTCATTAATATATTTCATTATATTAATCTTCTTCATCCTCCTGAGACCCTGTGTCCACATATGAGGACACTATGTTTTAGGCTTCCTGCACCATGTACTTCATTCTGCTTAACTTAAACCTATTGTCCTTATTGGAGGACAGTTTTCTGCGCCATGCTTAGATATTATACTTATCAGGTCCTACTAATTCCAAATAGCTAAGAGAAATTAAAAATGCATATATTATCAAAGCTCAGGTCTTAGGAGGTTATTCATGGTCGTCTTTATTCATCACACTGCAGTTGTGTGTGCGCGTACCTATGTACGTACAAATGTGGCCAAACGCACTGCTGCGCCTGTCTTAGTTTGTCCTGATTTTAAAGGTGACATCTTACTCATCTTTGGCTAACCAGCACTCTTCTCTGGCCACATTCCCAGCCCTGCATAAGGGACTGTAGGAGGCGGTACTGTCAGCACAATGAAACATGTTGCACCCCTTGAATCCTTAGGGACACCATTTCCACATCGTTGTGTCATTTGATGCAAGGTCCTCCCGTGCTTGACCTCGAGTGACCAACCAAGACCACAACGCTACAGCTAGCACCATCCGTGAGTATACACACACACACGGCACCTGTCAGTGGGTGGGATATATTAGGCAGCAAGTGAACATTCTGTCCTCAAAGTTGATGTGTCAGAAGCAGGAAAAATGGGCAAGTGTGAGGATCTGAGCGACTTTGACAAGGGACAAATTGTGATGGCTAGATGACTGGGTCAGAGCGTCTCCAAACCCGGCGACAGGGTCATGGGCGGCCAAGGCTCATTGATGCACGTAGGGAGCGAAGGTTGACCCTTGTGGTCCGATCCAACAGACGAGCTACTGTAGCTCAAATTGCTGAAAAAGTTAATGCTGGTACTGATAGAAAGGTGTCAGAACACAAAGTGCATCACTCTTTGTTGCGTATGGGGCTGTGTAGCCGCAGACCAGTCAGGGTGCCCATGCTGACCCCTGTCCACTGCCGAAAGTGCCTACAATGGGCACATGAACATCAGAGCTGAATCACAGAGCAATGGAACAAGGTGGCCTGGTCTGATGAATCACGTTTTCTTTTACATCACGTGGATGGTCAGGTGCGTGTGAGTCGCTTACCTGGAGAACACATGGCACCAGGATGCACTATGGGAAGAAGGCAAGCCGGTGGAGGCAGCCTGATGCTTTGGGCAATGTTCTGCTGGGAAACCTTAGGTCCTGCCATTCACGTGGATGTTACTTTGACACATAACACCTATCTAAGCATTGTTGCAGATCATGTGCACCCATTCATGGCAACAGTACTCCCTGATGGCATTGGCCTCTTTCAGCAGGATAATACGCCCTGCCACAAAGCAAAAATGGTTCAGGAATGGTTTGAGGAACACAACAACGAGATCAAGGTGTTGACTTGGCCTCCAAATTCCCCAGATCTCAATCCAATCGAGCATCTGTGGGATGTGCTGGACAAACAGGTCAGATCCATGGAGACTTAAAGGATCTGCTGCTAACGTCTTGGTGCCAGATACCACAGCACACCATCACAGGTCTAGTGGAGTCCATGCCTCGATAGGTCAGGGCTGTTTTGGTGGCAAAAGGGGGACCTACACAATATTAGGCAGGGGGTCAAATATATATATAAAATATATACACACCTAAGCTCACTTATGCTTACACACCCAGATGACATACATATCCATACCATGATTTAAATACAAGCATACTCGACCGCATCCCACATATCTGCGTCGCACCAACGCCCCCAAAAGAAACAACTGCTACTTTCTGGAAAATTCCAGAAGTTACCGGCTGGACCAGCCCCACCCCTACACACCTGCCTCTTCTTGGGACCTTGTCAGAGGAGGCATTCAAGGGCTCCAAGGGAGCAGTTCGGGGCGGAGGCTGGTAGCAGAACAGCATGGAGAAGGATGGCCAGGAGATGCAGGGTACAGGAGCAGCCACCAAAGCGACAACCACCAGCCCCCATTCCTTCCAAACCACACACCTATAACTGAGCAGCCTCTTGCCAAACCATCTTCCCCAGTACACAACCATTTTTTCATTTCCCCCTACAATATGTCTTACTTTTCCTTTGAATTACCATGATTTTTAAATCACCAATCAGTACTGTCTGCATGTTCATCTCAATAGAGATACCATGACCCAACAACCACTTCTTAACTTGATTCCAAATGTCTGCCGAAACTTGACAGTACCAGAACAGATGTACAGTAGCACTGATTCTATATCATTCTGACAGAGCTGGCACTCTGTCACTTGTTTAATTCCCCATATATTGAGCATATTTTTGTTGCAGGAATTTTATATAGTAGTTTAAACTGTAAGGAAAGGATTGAAGCATCAAAAGTTTTTTTCTACATAATTCCATAAAATCAGTGCCATGGCCAAGTGAGACATCATGAATTTGTTCCCAACTATCCTGGTGCAGCGGTCAAACCTTTTGTCCTTAAAGATGCATATTTTTTTTTACCCCATATGTTTTTTTTTTACTCCATATACCTCAGCTAGTTGCTAGTAAGAAAGTATTTTAGTCTAGTTATATATTTAAGAAACATCATGTTTCACCCCTTGAATCCTTAGGGATCCATTTCCACACAGTTTTTTCTATGAAAATTGATTTACCCTTCTATTAATTTGAGTTCAGACATTATTATTATTATTTTTTACAAATAAAGAAACATAAAAGTAAGATAGCAATAAATATTATTTGTCTCCACAGCAGACAAAAAAACAAGAAAAAAACAGTACTTATTAAATCATAAATATTAAAGTTGTCAAAATGTGTATGGGGAAATTGAATGGCTGCTCTACTTCCACAAACAAAATGTAAGAAAGGTGGCAGAGCGTTTAAGTCCTGTTATAATACACAGTCATTTACATGAGCAACAGGGTTACATTAAGATCCGACACATGTAGAGTACATCATTTCATTGGATGATATAATGTTATTCTCACTTCACCTCAGAAAGCTCCTCGTCAGTGGAGATGCTCCTCTGGAATGGTTGGAAAGCCACTGGGCCTGGGACTTTCTCTGGATCCTAGTAAATACAGACATACAAAAATTCCAAGCCATAAATGAACATGTTTGTATTATATCACAGAAAGGTGCATAGGCCGGATTTAAAATACATTCTTACATGTGCTAGCAATATACATATTACTTCTATTACTATGATGTATTAAGAATGGATTCCCTGATCCATTTACATTACTGTGGTGTACGTCCTTGCATGTTAATTCTTACCTTGAGTTTGATCTCTAGTGTTCTCGATCGTTTGAAGCCAGAGTTTTTGTTCTCTGACTTGATGGCACTAATGGCTCCAGATTTGATAAGCATCTTTGCCTGCTCTGTGGCTGTTGCTGTGTCTAGCACAGGCTGGTCCGACAAAGCTAGGGAATGGAAAGAGTACATGTAACTGAAAACAAACATCTTATTAGTAATATAGCTTCAAAGACTGAGCTCTTTAAAGTAATTACAAGGCCACTTACTGCGTTTCAATCCACTCTGATTGGTCTGGCTGGTTGAACTCTGCTTCTTCAAAGCCATCAAGGCCTTTTTCTGGAGGTGTGAGAATGTGAAGAGGGTGAATAAGAATTGCAGTGGACAGTAATGACTGCATATCGAGTTCATTCAGTAATGACATTAACACTTCAATATTGTTAGTGTGACAGTGATGACCGACACGATATTTAACAAGGGCCTACTTTAAAATAATATGTATATTCGGGCATTTTAAACTTTATAGCTAAAGGAGAGGAAGTGGAAAAGACAGGACAGTGTGATGGACAGAGTGTGGTGGAATTCTAGTGGGCCAAAACCGATGCTGCACTGGTATGTGTACTGGAGGGAGCAGCTTAAACCACCCTAGGCCACATAAAGGCTTACTTCTGAATGATTATCTGTAAATGTGGGCAGTGGCACATTGTCGTCAGCTCCAAGGATACAGATACACACAGTTGCTGGATATAGAGTTATCTCAAGTCAAGTGAAGAGTCAGGGGATTACCTTCTTTTTAAGTTTGGCATATTTCTTCTGCAGAGACTCCTCTTCGTCTGTCAGCGAGTTTGGGAACATCACCATGTTGGACCCAACTGTAAAGTATTGTGGAATACTATTGATACAACGACAACATTGCAGTGGTCCCGTTTACGCAACACAAGGTCAATATAAACTATTAGCTACACAGGGATTTAACTAGTAGACATGTCGCTATTGTAACTGCAAGGGCAATATATCTTTATGTTGACTAACTATATAGTATTCGGTTGTAACTGAACAGTACTTACCACACTACTAGCTAAGCGTTAGCTAGCTAACTACATACTATGCGCTACATATGTCAGTAAAAATAAACCCTTTAAAAGATACATGTATCTTGCAGCTTTTAACATTTTGACTGACGCCACTGTATTTAGAAATGTAGATATTTTGTTACCTGGCTTTATAGCTCGCTTACAGTAGTTACCTACTGCTTTTAGTTTATTTTTAGTCACTCTTTCACGAACACAAAAACACAGACGCATGAATATGACGTATGCTGTTGTTAGGTTGCATGAATATGAAGAAAATAACAAAACTTCTTTCTGTTAAAATTCTGGAATATGTAAATTATGATTAATGTATGCAATATGCATTTTTGTTAAAGTAAAATAAGAATAAAAGATTAATTAATTTAATCTACTTCCGCCCTATCGATTTTAGCAATTTCCGAAGCGACGCGTTGAACAGTTGCCTGGACCAACTCCCAACTTTCATCTGCGGTAAAAATGGAAAGAATAGGTAGCTAAGAAGATTTAAAACATTAAGATAATGTTTGCATGTGCGGTTAATATATTACGCATACATTTAATCACATTGCTGTAATTTTAGTGTAACTTGCACTAAACATGATAGCCTTAGCATGCAAGACAGACCGATTACTTGCAAATAGCTGCAACAGTATTATACAGTAATGATAACTTGGGACAGGTTAGCTTTCTTACCCTCTAAGGTTAAATAGACAGCTCTGCTGTTTTATAGCTGTAGTCTTGTCATATTTTGATGCGAGTTATTGCCGGAAGTGTTTATGCTATTGCTAGAAATTATGACATAATTATATAGATTTATTCGTTTTATTTATGTATGTTTATATGTATTTGTGTGTATATAGGACAGTGCAGTGCTTTTCTTCTCAATCAGTCCCATGTCTTTCTGGCTAGATCTGCCCCCTGTGGGCCCCTCAGACCTCCCTTTGTCCCTGCTGGAGATGGGTTGCTCAGGCAGATTTGAGCTCATCACGCATCCACAACCCAATGACCAGCCCCTGCCCCCACAAAGCACGGTCAGTATAAAAGTCAGTCAGTGGTTAAATAGTTCTGAGAACTCAACCTCCATTTCCAAATATACAAATGGAGTACTTAGATAATAAGAGGAATAGGATATTGCTCCATTTATCACTAATTTTTTTCACTAAAACTTTTACCAGAGTTCTCACCTATCTACCTACTTACCCACACACCTAACCGGGTCCTTTAGAGCCACAAAGTCCCTTGCCTTCACGTTAAGAGGAAAGGCTTTCAATTCCAGATATTTATACATCTCACTCTGATCTGTATAGCTTCCCCATGGACTCCCTCCCACCAACGTGAGCCTGGAGACTGAGGTAGAGAACCACTTTCTACACGATCCGGCCTGGCTTCCCATACACGACCCCGACGCTGCCTTCCACAGGTTTCTGAAGTGAGTCTGCATACATTTTTTCTTAGTCCTCTTTTCTTGGCTTGGTTTGATGCCAGGTAAATCTCCCATAGAAACTGTTGTTTATATAAATGTATTTCAGTGATTGATAGTAGAAATGTGGCTTTTCACCTGTACTGAACTTCTGCTGTTCTATTACATCGTCATGGAATGTCTTTGCATTGACATACTTGTTCTTCGCCAGGCTGGCGGAGAGAGATGCTAATGTGGAGTCACTTCTCCATTGTGCTCTGTCTCCTCTGCACTCTGGCATTTCTGTAGTCAGAGACCCAACCACAGGAATGCTCTTGGACTTCACTGAGGTATAATGCACTTCCCACTGCTTAGACTTTGTATAACTTAATAGCCTATGTGCTTTGTTAACAATGGTTTCAACTAAAGCTAGTCCAACTCAAGTCTGACTTGAACTTTAGTGACTTAGACTGAGACTCACCTGTTATTTGTGATTCGGTCTACTTGTGTATTTGAATTTGGACTGTATTAAACAGAATGCAAGCAGCATTCAGTGGATAGGCAGTGTGGCTCATGTTATCTAGCTAGCCACCAGCCTACATCAGCTAGTGTGCTGTAGGTAAAAACAACTTCGGGGGAGGTGGGTAGGCAGGCTCATATCCACTTCGGGTCAGCGTCCGACTGGCTTCATATAGACATCGCACAACACTCCCCCTTCACCACCAGTCACAAACATACTGCTTAACTTTGCTCAGGTATGAAACACAAACTGCACTGCATATAGCAAAACACTAGTATTTATTCGTCTCACCCTTTGAGCCTATAGAAAACTAAGCACTATTTGTAGTTGTCATTTTGCTCTGAAATTCTACAGAAATTTTGAATTGCTTCAAAATGTAATTACTGAATGAACTATTGAACATTCTGTGTAAATACATACTGTATGTTGGTGAGTCCGTATATAAATTACGATTGTAATATCGCACAATTGATTGTATTCTATCAAATCACTCAGGCAAATAATTAACGATGCAACTGCGCAAATGGTAAAGGACCAGCATCAAGCGATCAAACAGCAGTAGCTAACAATGTTGAAAGAACCCAGAATTATTTGGATTGTTTTAGTTTTTCAGTAGATTGTGCATAGTGTCGCACAATGTTGAGAATACATAACTACCAACAAGAATTCCCTGTCCACTTTGTTGTAGAGAGGTGCTGTCTGTGCCAACCTACAGTGCCCCTATTGAGAGGGTCTTTAGTCATGGGGGCATCGTTGTGAGGGCTCACAGAGCCAGGCTAATGCAGAACAATCTTATGTTTGGGACTGAAACCAATTTAATAGTTATTCAAATTATTGTCTGGGTAACAAATGTGCTGACTTTTGAAAGTTTTTCTATCTAATTTGTGGCTGTTTCAAATTCTGCTAGAGCAAACAAAAATATACTGGCCCAGATACTATAGTTCCTCTTAGAACATAATGTAAGTGAGGAAACTAAATTAATGTGGAAACTAAATTCATTGCAAAAACAACATTCAAACCCTCTCTTCCCTATCCAGCAAGTATGTTTTATAATGGACATTTGCAGGATATTTGGTTCTTTGTATGGAAATTGGTATCCTATTCAAAATTCCTCCCACTTTGTCCAGGTGTTGCTTGAGGACACAGGCATCTCTGCTAAGAATTCTATGTCTCTGCAACGCCCACCTAACCCTAACCCCTCTGAGAGCCTCAGAGGAAGCAACACCAACTACCCCTTTTTGCCTGGTGAGTCTGACACACACACACACACACACACACTCACAAACACTGAAAGCCAAGTGTTAATCATTGAGTTGAATTAACATTATTTTTGCAGGAGGCATGGAGGAGCTGACACTAGAGCAAATCAAAAAGAAATCAGATCTGGAGGAGGACATAGACTTTGAGAATGGTGACTTGACTTTTATTTTACAGACTTGAGGTGCTGGGGGGCAGTGGTATTTAATGAAAATGCAGTAAGGGGGGGTTATTGTTAAGGGAGTGCTTTCCCTACAGTGCAAATTGAAACCGAGAAGACCTTTGAACTAACAATGTTAGTTCAGATGTTTTCATCTGTAAAATATGTCTTCCCCTTTACCGCAGGGTTACTTACAATGCCACCTGGACTTAAAGTTGGGATGGACTTCAGTGACAAAGGTTTGAGTGGAAAAACTCCCTAACGGTTACCATTTTGGCTTGGGGTTAATAACCCAATGAACTCAACACATAATCATTGTGCCTCCTTTCAAACTCTTTCTCCCAAGATGCCAAAACCACAAAAAGAGAAGTCAACCTCCTGTCCCTCCTGTCCACCTTTGATGACATTATTGACTCCCGGCCTGAGATAGAGGAGGAGAAACGCCAGGGAGGTGGAGATGCTCCCAAACTACCCAGGACTAACAGCCTAGAAGACCTTGGCATCAAGGTATCAAAGAAAGGCTTTTTATTTCATTTTTGGACGCATAACCTTAAAATCAAACAACATTTACTGTCATAACTTCACTTTTGTGGACATTCACGTTCATATCACGTTCATATCATGTTCATATCGAAAGACAGGTTGTTTAATTTCTCCTGTAGGATTCCCACTCTACGCTTGCAACCACTTCAGCAGATAAAAAAGATGGTAGGACATCCAAACCAGTAGAGGGCCAGGAGGAAAAAAAGAGATGGGCTATTCCAGTAGACATCACCTCCCCCTGTGATGACTTCTACAAGCGCATCCCCAACCCAGCCTTTAAGGTAGTGCATTGTAATTTCAAGCTAGCATGTTGATTTGATAAATGATGTAGAGAAAATCGCTGCCAACAATTGGGTTATAATAGGCCTACTTCCCAGACTTTTGACAATGAACAAAAGTTCTTACAATAAAAGCAATTTTCCACACAGAACCCAGTTCATTCTGCAGTATTAATGATTTCCCCCAAATCTTCCTCGTCTCTGGTAGTATCCCTTCGAGCTGGACGTGTTCCAGAAGCAGGCGGTGTTGAGGCTGGAGGCCCACGAGTCTGTGTTTGTGGCAGCTCATACTTCAGCAGGCAAAACCGTGGTGGCCGAATACGCCATTGCACTCTCACAGAAACACATGACACGGTATTATTTAAACTGGTTCCTTAAAATCTAATATCCAACGGGTTAAAATAAAACAATTGTTCATCCATAAGTTTTTGTGACATGTACAGCTCCGGAAAAAATTAAGAGACCACTTCACCTTTTTCTTTCCCAAAAAAGTTGAAAAGGAAAGTTTTGAGTGAGGAACAGGAGTGTTCAATTTGCAGTGGTCTCTTAATTTTAACCCTTCTGTTCCTCACTCAAAACCTTCCTTTTCGACTTAATTGGGAAGGAAAGATAATGGCACAGTGGTCTTATAATTTTTCCCGGAACTGTATTATTAACATTGACTGCCTTTTTCATTTTTTCCTGTTATGCCAATCATCAATACGAGTGTGATGTAACCCAACCTCTTCGCCCTGATAGGACCATTTACACGTCCCCGATCAAAGCGCTGTCCAATCAGAAGTTCCGTGACTTCAAGACCACCTTTGGGGATGTGGGGCTGCTTACCGGGGACGTTCAGCTGAGTCCTGAAGCCTCCTGTCTCATCATGACCACTGAGATATTGAGGTGACAGAACATTTGCATCCCATATCCATTTTGTTATAAGATTACGCATCACATTCTAACTCCACACTCCCAGTACCTATGGAACACGGACATTTTTATACTCTCTAACACTCAGGAGCACATACTGATGTTTATAACTAAAAACTTTTATTAAATGCTTTAATTAAATTGCCACCTGTCCATTTTAATAGGCAGCTTAGTCTTTGCAAGCCTCGTCTGCAATGGATTTGTTAGCATCATTTTTTTACATAAAGAAAATAGAAGCCTGGCTCGTGTCACTCGTGTTCACTGATTCAAGCAAATGAAAGCCTGGGTTTTTATAGACATTTTGTGGAATGACAAACATTTATGCTTATAAGCCTCCACATCCTTTTACTAATTTAATGGAACTCTGACTGATGCTTCGTGTTCACTGGTTGACTGACACATTCTCTCTCTCTCTTTGTCTCTCTGTCTCTGTGTCTATGTCTGTCTGCCTGTGTCTCTGTCTCTCTCATAGGTCCATGCTCTATAACGGTTCAGAGGTCATACGAGATTTAGAGTGGGTGATCTTTGACGAAGTTCACTATATCAATGACGCTGAGGTAAGGGGGAGGCATCTCTTCAAAGTTTCTCACCTCACTGTTGTCAAAAAACATGTTACTGAATCTCGTTCTTTCCCTTTGACTCCTCTCCTGTGTTTTTATATGTAGAGAGGAGTGGTGTGGGAGGAGGTTCTCATCATGTTGCCTGATCATGTCAGCATCATTCTGCTGAGTGCCACTGTTCCTAATGCCGTGGAGTTCAGCGAGTGGATTGGGTACATTGTTTACTTTTGACCACAGTTCTTCTGTTTTTCCTGAAAAGCTTTTGTTTAACATATTCTGACCCTTTGAATATCTGCGCTTTTTTATGACCATGTGACATGTGAAGGAATCACTCTTGGCCCTATGATGAACACATTTTCACCTTTTTATTTTTCATTTTTGCTTTGTATTATAAGACAGTTTTTCAGGCAGTTTATGCTTTATTGGACAGAAAAGTGGCGATAGATTGCGAGAGTGTTTGCTGAAAGAGCAGTAGGTCGGCCTCAAACCCATGCCACAGCAGTACTTCAGAGCAGCAGCCTAGACGGGCAACTTCTTTTTTGTCTTTTTACTAACCCATGTCATTTTTCCTAACTTACTGCCTGCATTCTCCTAACCAGCATTATCAATTCTGTTTGAAGCTTCATGACAAATTCTCATCCTTATTCTAGGTAGAGTATTACCTGGTCAAGTCACACCATTCGGAAAACCTCAACTTAGTTGCAATGCACAATAACCATTGCTTAAGTCTGTCATGTCTGATATGTCGAACTTGTCCTCTGGTAGCCTAAGAATGGGATGACTGTCTTTGACGTGTGACTGGTTTGCTTCAGTTCCTCTCGTCCTCTCTCTTGTCCAGGCGCATCAAGAAGAAGCACATCTATGTGATCAGCACGATGAAGAGGCCTGTCCCTCTGGAACACTATCTGTACACAGGAAACAGCACCAAGACTCAGAAAGAGATGTTTCTACTGCTGGACGCTGCAGGCAACTTCCAAACCAAAGGGTACCTGCTCGCACATATTCCCCCATTCCCCCTAAACATTATCCTTGTGTGGTGATATAGTGATCTTTGTATTTATTTTGTTTTTAAGGTATTATGCTGCAATAGATGCCAAAAAGGAACGTACCAGTAAACACGCCCAGTCCTTTGGGACAAAAAATGCATCGCAGAACACTACACCAAACCAGGTAGAAATCATTCCTCACTTTTTCAATTTCTTTTGTGCTATCTTTCTTTCCACCTTTTTTTGCTCTTTTTCATTCTTTCCTTCCTTCACTCACTGACTCACTCGCTCAGGGAACAGTGACGAAGGTCTGGTTTTAATGATGGACGTTTTTGGAAACTTTGAGTGTTAAAGGGCAATTCTAGGGTCTTTAGATTATATTTCAATTTTACTGTCAATTCACAAGGTAGATGTGCCTGAACATTATTTGTAAAACCAACTGGACCGATTTGCAGGGGCTTTTGTAAAGATGGTTGACTCAAACCAGCCTCTTGCTGCTCTCTCACCATAACTGAAGCTCGCTTATTCCCATGGCAACAAAAGACTGTAAGAACATCTCTTCTCGGCATTGCTTTGTGGATGGAGTGTTTTGTGAGAGAGAAAGAAAGAAAAACACAATCTAATCTCTGTCATATTTTTTTTTCTCCCCCTACACACTTTCTCCTCCATCTCTGCACCAGGACCGGGCAGTGTGGCTCTCGCTCCTTCACTTCCTGTCCCAGCGCCAGCTGACCCCTGTGGTGGCATTCACTTTCTCCAGGACGCGCTGTGATGACAATGCTCGTTCATTGGCCACCATGGACCTGACCAGCTCGACTGAGAAGAGCGAGATCCACTCCTTCTTCCAGAAAAGCCTGAGCCGGCTGAGGGGAGGGGACCGCCAGCTGCCCCAGGTAGGATGCTCTCTGGCTGGGTCTAGTTCAGTTGCACTGTCTGGGAGAAATAACACAGAATAAACAGTTGGACATCTAGCCAAGAAATGGTTGTCAGCAGTCTGATTTCTGTTGTAGATCGTGTTGATGAGGGACCTGCTGAAGAGGGGGATCGGTGTGCATCACAGCGGCATCCTGCCAATCCTGAAGGAGGTCATTGAGATGCTGTTCTCCCGGGGGCTAGTAAAGGTGACTCAGTGTGGCAATTGATCAGTATCTTGAAACAAAATGGCTGATCAAAAATGCTAATTCATGTTCTCTACCTCTTTCATCAAAGGAAACCTTAATTTATTTAAAGTGCATTTACATTTTTAACACAAATTGATTCCTTAAAAAACCTGGACAAAAATTTCAACAAAATGTAGTCCAAAGAAGTGTTCTTTGGAGTAAGGATCGGGATGTCTGATTGCCTAGGGAAATGTAGTAACTGACCAGCAACCGAAATGTTGCTTCAATGAACCCCACATCCTGGAAACATCTCCTGTTCTATCCTTAAGCAAGATCCTTGACCCGTAATTGCTTCTGTAAATTGGTGTAGATTAGTGTGTTTACAAATTACTGTAATGTATTTTATTTTTATTTTATTCTTGACATAACTGGACACTTATCTAAAAGCATATTTGATACTTTGGCATATTCATTTTGGACTTCCCAGACCTCTTTTCAGACCTCTTCATATTTTATTGTGTTATAGACTGAGTTGTATTTAAAATAAATATATATACACTACCGTTCAAAAGTTTGGGGTCACTTAGAGTTGTCCTCATTTTCAAAAGATTTTGTCCTCATTTTCAAAAAAAATTCTCCATTAAAATAACATCAAATTGTTTAGAAATACAGTGTAGACATTGTTAATGTTGTAAATGACTATTGTAGCTAGAAACAGCAGATTTTTTATGGAATATCCACACAGGCATACAGAGGCCAGCAACCATCACTCCTGTGTTCCAATGGCACTTTGTGTTTGCTAATCCAAGTTTATCATTTTAAAAGGTGTGATCATTAGAAAACATTTTGCAATTATGTTAGCCCAGCTGAAATCTGTTGTGCAGATTAAAGAAGCAATAAAACTGTTCTCCTTTAGACTAGTGCAGTATCTGAAGCATCAGCAATTGTGGGTTAGATTACAGGCTCAAAAAGGACAGAAACAAAGAACTTTCTTCTGAAACTCGTTAGTCTATTCTTGTGCTGAGAAATGAAGGCTATTCTATGCGAGTAATTGCCAAGAAACTGAAGATCACTCGTGCAACATTGTGTACTACTCCCTTCACAGAACAGCGCAAACTGGCTCCAACCAGAGTAGAAAGAGGAGTGGGAGGCCCCGGTGCACAACTGAGCAAGAGGACAAATACATTAGAGTGTCAGGTCCTCAACAGACAGCTTCATTTTATAGTATCTGCAAAACACCGGTCTCAAGGCCAACAGTGAAGAGGCGACTCCAGGATGCCGGCCTTCTAGGCAGAGTTCTTTCTCTCTCCAGTGTCTGTGTTCTTTTGCCTAATCTTAATCTTTTCTTTTTATTGGCAAGTCTGAGATGGCAAGGCTTTTTCTTTGCAACTTTTCCTTGAAGGCCAGCATCCCAGAGTCACATATTCACTGTTGATGGGGGTGCTTCACAGCAGCACAGACTAAGAGACTGGTCAGGATTGAGGGAAGGATGAACAGAGCCATATACAAAGACATCCTTGAACAAAACCTGATCCAGAGAGCACAGAACCTCAGACTTGGGGGAATTTTCATCTTTCAGCATGACAATGACTGAAGTGCACAGCCAAGACATTCTGGAGTGGCTTTGGAACTGGTCTGATTGTCCTTGAGTGGCCCTGCCAAAGCCTGGACTTGAATGAACTTGAACATCTGTGGGGGACCTGAATATTGTAGTTCACTGATGCTCCCATTCAATCTGATGGAGCTTTAGCAGATCCGCAATGAAGGAATCCAGTTGTGCAAAGGTAGTAAAGGTGTTTCCAAGAAGATTCAAAGCTTGTAGAGGTGTACCCAAGAAGACTCAAAACTAGTAGAGGTGTACCCAAGAAGACTCAAAGCTGTGATCACTGCAAAAGTCATTCTACAAAGTACTGAAGAAAAGGTCTGAATACTTATGTACATGACATATTTCTGTTTTTTTTTATTTTCAGTAAATTATTACCAAGTTCTAAAAACAGTTTTCACTTTTTCATTATGGGGTATTTTGTGTGAGCTGATGGCAAAATAATAAATCAGTCTGTAAGACAACAGAATGTGGAAAAAGTTGAATACTTTCCTCAGGCACTAAATCATATGCATCTTAACAGTTTGTTCTGTAAGAAGCTTGCTCTATTGATTGAGTTTGTTATAGAACCATTCCTGACATATTCCTTGTCTCTTAGGTTCTGTTTGCCACTGAGACATTTGCAATGGGAGTGAACATGCCAGCCAGGACAGTAGTGTTTGACAGCATTCGGAAACACGATGGCACCGGCTTCAGAAACCTGCTGCCCGGTAGGTTCCTTTGCTCCACTCCCTTTCTGTTTCAATGCGAACATCATCATACGTGATCCATTTCATTTAAAGGAGTTTCAGTCTTACAGTCATCAGTCTGAAACCTCCTTCCCTCTAAAAAGTCTTATCTTCCCAAAAAATAATTGCCCTTTGAAGACAAAATGAGATAGACCATTGATTCTAGCAAATTGAAACAGACTGGGCAGTGCATTCCCCTCCTCAAATGACCTGCTGCACACCTGAACCTCATCCTGATTGGGATTACTGATTAGTAGGGATGTATCTGACAAATAGATTGTTACACAAGGTGAGATATTTTTTTAAGAATAAAAGGAGTTTGTGGCGGAGCTGGGCTATTTGAATGAGGTAATTATGTGTGTCTGTATCACTTTCACTGTCTCTGTCTGTATCGCAGTCTATCTTTTTTTAATAGTCTCTTACCCTCAGTGGGAAGCAAACCATAAACCAACACTTATTACAGCAAAATGAATTTCAAAGAAATACCCACAGGCTTTGTAGTATTGTAGGCATTCTTGAATTAGAGAGGCAGTCTGTGTTTTTTGCCACTCTTTGTAAAATTGGCATTGTCAAGGGTGTCAAGCATCCCAGACATTTCATGTATGTGCCAATTTGTGCCCCATGTCATCTTAACCCCTCGCTTTAAAATTTGGAATTTCATGGCTAACTGAGAATATGATAGTGTTTCTAATTATAAATTATGCACATATAAACAACATATTACACATCCAGTCCATTTTTATAATTGCAAAGCTCCCAGACTGCATCTTTAACAGCCAATTCACACATGAATTCAAATGAGGAGAATTTGAATTGGATAGAAAAGGACAGCATGGGAACTTACAGGAAGTCTTTGAATCTGATGTCACTTCAATCTCTCATCTCAATTTTTCTCTTTGATGTTTGAGAGGAGACGAGAAAATAGTTTTTTGGCTTTGTATAACCGCTCTTTGTTTTTGACAATTTCTTTTCTCTGTCTGTCTCTCCCTGGCTGTCTATCTCTCTGTGTTTCTCTCTGTGTCTGTTTCTCTTTTTCTCTTTTTCTCTCCAACTCCTCCCTCAGGTGAATACATCCAAATGGCTGGTAGAGCAGGGAGGAGAGGTCTAGACGCCACAGGCACCGTCATCATCCTCTGCAAGTCTGGTGTGCATGACATGGGGGACCTTCACGTCATGATGCTGGTAAGAATTTTACTGCTTTGCATAGTTCATATTCTACTCAATATGCAAATCACAACTTGGGAACTATCTTTTTACAAGGGTGTTACTTGGCTTACCTTTCTCAAGGGTGAGAGGATAGCTCATCGAATTAAAAAGGGATCACTGTTCTACCAAGGGTATAATTATGAAAATCCCATATTTTCATATTTAAATTTCAAAGTCCCTAAACAGGCTGCTTCCAGCTCACTCTCTCAGTGATCCTTCATCGTAAAGAGCCTATTGTGTTTCCTAAATGGAGCCCTATTCCACACTACAGTGGATATCAATAGTCTACATTGTTATTGAAAATGTAGCTTTTGTTGATGTAAAGCATAAAATCAAGACAAATTATGTTTGACCTTCTTTCACCTTCAATAAGATCTTGTGACCAGCAATAATTAAATGAAAAACAAATGGATAATTTGTCAATGACTTGGTTTCCGTAAGTGTGCACACCCGACAACTTCCATTTTGTGGAAAGCACCTTTTGCTTGGGTTATAGCTGTATGTCTGTTTGGATAGTTCTCTATAAACGGAGCACACATGGATTCTTTCAATTTATTCCATTCTTATTTGCAGAAGAAGTTCAAGCTCAGTTTAATTGTTAGGGGATATCCGGTGCATAGCCTTCTAGGTCAGAACACAGTTTCTGTAGAATTGAGGAACTGACCCTGTGTACTTTGGGTTATGGACTGTTTTCTCATTGCTCCAAACATGCGAAACGTCTTTTGGAATTAAGGCCAAAAGGTTTTTGGTCTCATCAGACCACATGGTTTTAGGAAATGTATACAGGCTTGGATGTTCTTTATTGTGAATAATGGCTTCTGTCCTGACACCTACCTCACCGCACAGCTTAAACTTGTGGAGAATATTCCTTTGGCCGTTATAGAATATTCCTTTTCCAGGGAGCTTCCCTGATGAGCTTTCTCCTTAGACTGTCATCAATCTTGGTGCGACGTCTTGATCTATACAATCTCATGATGCTGCCACTAATGATAGTCTTGAGTGTTCCATGGGTGTGAACACTAATGCACCAATCTTTCAGCTAAATGATCCATTGTTTTTTCACCTAAATATTGTTGGCTGCAAGGTCTTATTGAAGGGGTGAAAAAAGGTCTGACGTGATTTTTCTTCAGTTCAGCCTTTATATCATTATAAGATGCTTTCTCGATAAGGGATCGAGAAAAGGGTTCAGTTTAAGAAATGGACTCACTAGCTTGCCTCGTTAAATGGACGAGAGCCTTGTCTTATTTTTAACCAACCTCTTTAATATGGCGCTTTAAGGTGGACTATTCCATACAAAACCCTTCCTGGGTCAAGAGAAGAATCTTCTATACTGTGGTGTACAAAAGCAGATCACCATCTCTCTGCTCACTGCCATTTTGGATCAAGCAGTTTTTTGAGCCGAACACTAACTGCCATTGCTCAATAGTAGTTTTAGGCAACGGCTGTTCCTATATAACTGTGGTCCAGGGTTTGGAAGGGTTAATAATGGAATACGGTTGGCTTCCCTCATCGCATGTGTTGGGCCAGTGACTGAAAAGCCACTGTTTTGAATCCCCAAGCTTTGGATAAGGCCATCTGCTAAATTTCTAAAATGTACGTTTTGAATTACCCTTCCAGGGGAAACCCACACTGCTACAGTCCCAGTTCAGGCTGACCTACACCATGATCCTGAACCTGCTGCGTGTGGAGGCCCTCCAAGTCACTGACATGATGAGGAGGAGCTTCTCAGAGAGCCACAGGGACACACAGGTACTATACTACATTACCCATGAGCACCTGGGACACAAGACGAGAGATGGATGACACAGCAGCAATTGATTACGTTTTCCACATTTTGGCTCCAAAGTCTAGCTCCTTCACCTAAGCCCTACTTAGATTTGGCTTATAATTTCAGGAGCAACTTTGGGACTGTGGTGGGCTGCATTGTTTGGCTAAGAGTTTCAGCTAGTTTATAAACAAACTTCTAAATTACTGTGTAACATGTCAAATGTGCTCATGCTTTCTGATCCTCTACATTCATCTCCATTTCTTTCCCGGATAATGAGCTATGACCAAACTCTATGTTTCTGTCAACTTTTTCTTTCTATTTCTCTGTCTCTCTTTCTTTCTTTTTGTTGATTTATGTATTTTTCTGTCTGTCTCTCAGGCTCATGAGAAGCAGATAAGTCATCTGAAACAGACTCTGTCTTCCCTCCCTCCCCTGGACACTGAGGGTCAGCTGTCTGATTTGCTGCCATACTACTACATCGTCACGGAGCTCCGATTCACCAGTAAGGCCCTGCAGGTATACACACACGCACATATTTGCGCCATACCCAGAGTATATTGTCTGATATTCACACAGCTGGAATGTGGCTTCATCCAATCAGCATTAAGGACCTTAACTATGTTATTTTTATATTTACAAATTTGCAGGGGCATGTGTACAGACACATGATTTCAGACACAACCACAACAATGGGACTAAAACATGGAAGCACAGACCACATACACTGCATTATACCTACAATGAAACTCACAACAGTTGATTCCACCATGGACCAAGTGTTATGTTTTTGGTATACCATTACTGAGACTATCTGTTAAATGTTGGTCTTGTTTTTAGTGTGCAGTGCTGGGGTCAGTGAATGGCTTGAAAGCTCTCTCTGTGGGACGAGTGGTGGTGGTCAACAACAAACAGCACTTCAACGCCCTCGGAGTCATCCTACAGGTGTGTGCGGGCTTGCGCACGTTTGGGCTTCAGAGTATTTTTGGATTTAAGAGAGAATTTTCCAACACACAACCCAGATGTATATTACATTATTTAACTATTTCAGTCAGATACTGTTTTCTGATGTGTAGGTTAAATGTCTGAGAGTTTATTTTTGAAATACGCTATGAATGTTTTTTACAAAAATACATTCCAATATTCAGCTATCTGTCTTTTCAATGAAATAAACAGAGTCACTGCGGATCCAACTTTTTTTTTTATGTTTAGTCCGCCGGACCAAGACATCCGCTGCTTCCTGTGTTTTTTATTTTTTTATTCTTACGGCCTCTCGTTTTCAAATTGTGATTGTTAAATAAAGTTAGATCAAATCTTAATCAATGTCTTCTACACATCATATTCTTCATAACAGAACTGAATATATTAAGAAAAAATTCAGAATGCTTACTTTAACATCTATGTGAAAGAGTTTGAGATTGTATTTGTGGTTTGGCGTATGTCTTACACACTCCATATGTAGCTGTCAAAAAAAGAAAATCCAGTTATCTTTCTGGTTTTCACTCCTTTCATTCTTTCATTTCTCTCTTAGGTGTCAAATGACTCAGTAAATCGTACTTTTACAACTCTAATAATCTGTGAGAAGAACAATGAGGAAGGAGGAGGAGATGGCCCCAACGCCAGTGCCTTCCCACACCTCTACAACACTGCCCTCTTCATACCCGAGGGTCAGTTTGTGCACAGATTTGTTCATGTAAACACACACACACATCTATTTAAATGCACATTTTTGCACGGAATATATGTACACTGCTCAAAAAAATTAAGGGAACACTTAAATCACACATCGGGTCTCAATTAACTAAATATATTAAAGATCTAAATCTTTACTGTACATTGTGTAATTTGTTTTGAACAAAATGATATAACAACGATCATTGGAAACCAAATTCACCAACTGATTGAGGGCTGGATTCAAACTCACACCGAAAATCAAAGTATACATTTGAAATCAGTCTGTTCCAACTTGCGTGAATTTCATCACAGCAACTCATAATGTGACTCAGTAGTGTGTATGGCCCCCACGTTCCTGTATACACTCCCGACAACGTCTGGGCATGCTCCTGATGAGACAGTGGATGGTGTCCTGGGGGATCTCCTCACAGACCAGGATCAGGGCATCAGTGAACTCCTGGACAGTCTGTGGCATTACTTGGCGGGGTTGGATGCACCAACACAACATCCCAGAGGTCCTGAATTGGATTCAGGTCTGTGGAACGTGAGCGCCAATCAATGTCATCAATGCCTTCGTCATCCAGGAACAGCCTACACACACTGGCCACATGAGGCTGGCATTGTCCTGCACCAGGAGAAACCCAGGGCCCACTGCACCAGCGCAAGTTCTGACGATGGGTCTGAGGATTTCATCCTGGTACCTAACAGCAGTCAGGGTACCGTTGGCTAGCACGTGGAGGTCTATGCGATCCTCCAAGGATATGCCTCCCCAGACCATCAGTGATCCACTGCCAAATGGGTCATGCTGGATGAAGTTGCAGGCAGCATAACGTTCACCATGGCATCTCCAGACTCTTTCACGTCTGTCACATGCTCAGTGTGAACCTGCTCTCATCTGTGAAGAGAACGGGGTGCCAGTGGCGGACCTGCCAATTCTGGTGTTCTCTGGCGAATGCCAGTCGTGCTGCATGGTGCTGGGCTGTGAGCACAGGTCCCACTAGAGGATGTCAGGCACTCATGGAGTCTGTTTCTGACAGTTTGGTCAGAAACATACACACCAGTAGGCTGCTGGAGGTCATTTTGTAGGGCTCTGGCAGTGCTCCTCCTGTTCCTCCTCGCGCAAAGGAGAAGATATTGGTCCTACTGCTGGGTTGATGCCCTTCTATGGCCCTGTCCAGCTCTCTTCGTGTAACGGCCCATCTCCTGGTATCTCCTCCATGCTTTTGAGACTGTACTGGGAGACACAGGAAACATTGTGATGGCACGTATGGATGTACCATCCTGGAGGAGCTTGATTGCCTGTGCAACCTGAATGGTTTGCAGGTACCAAGGACACTAGCAAAAGAACACTAGTAAAATGCAAAACTAGTTAAGAATCAGTCAGGAAGGATAAGGAGAGAGCAATTGTCTGTAGCCACCTGCAAAACCATTCCCTTTTTGGGGGTTGTCTTGCTGTTGTCTCTCCAGTGCACTTGTTGTCACTTTCATTTGCACCAAAACAGGTGACATTGATTGCTTCCTAACTAGACAGATTGATATCCCTGAGGTTAAATTGACTTGGTGTTATACTGTAACGATTACGTGTTCCCTTAATTTTTTTGAGCAGTGTATAATTGATCGATTACATACAATTTTGTCCTATACAGGCAGAGAGACATTTTATATTAAACCATTCTGAGGTTAGTATTGGAATGTTTTCACCTTGCCTCCTCGAGTTCTGTCTACTCCTTGTGGTTTCTTGCCGTCCTTTGATGCCAATAAAGGTAGAAGGCAGAAGTGTGTGTTTCTTCAGTCGCGTAAGGATTCCGGTATAGATTTCATGGTTGGACAGGCATCAGATGTGCTTCAGGTGACACGTCAACATCGATTGTCCTGAGTCAGCTGGGAGTTGCTGCTGTGAAGCAGAGCCTCAATCACGAATTAGATGCCACGAAAAAGAAACCATATATATAAATAACCAATAAGGGTTGTGTTTGTTGTGTACGATCCAATAGGTCCCTGCAGTCACACAGTCCAGAAGCTAAAGCTACAGGACATATCTGCCATCACAGTCAAGACACTGAAGGTCATCCCGGAACGAATCATCGACAACTACAACAAGAGGCAGCAGCCGCGCTTTAGGTGTGTGGGCAACTTTGTGTGACTGTTCTTGTCAGTTTTCTGTTTTATTCATTGTTTTGCATGGTCCCCAGGAAGTCTAGCTGATGCTCTGGCAAGAACGAATAGTTAACCAAATGAATAAATAAATACAATTTAGACAAACCCAATGATCGTACGTGCGCAGTGTCACCATGACCTCACAACAGTGTCCATACACCAAGTTAACTGCATTGCAGAAATATAATTTGACACAAAGAAAAAATAAACTCTTAACTATTTTTTTATTATAATATATTTGTTATTATTTTTATACGTTATATATATGCACCGGTCAGCCATAACATTATGACCACTGACTGGTGAAGTGAATAACACTGATAATCTCATTATCATGGCACATGTCAGTGGGTGGGATATATTAGGCAGCAAGTGAACATTCTGTTCTCAAAGTTGATGTGTTAGAAGCAGGAAAAATGGGCAAGTGTGAGGATCTGAGCGACTTTGACAAGGGACAAATTGTGATGGCTAGATGACTGGGTCAGAGCATCTCCAAACCCGGCGACAGGGTCATGGGCTCATTGATGCACGTAGGGAGCGAAGGCTGACCCTTGTGGTCCGATCCAACAGACGAGCTACTGTAGCTCAAATTGCTGAAAAAGTTAATGCTGGTACTGATAGAAAGGTGTCAGAACACACAGTGACCCACAGTTTGTTGCGAATGGGGCTGCGTAGCTGTAGAACAGTCAGGGTGCCCATGCTGACCCCTGTTGCCGAGATCGCTTACAATGGGCACATGAACATCAGAACTGGACCACGGAGCAATGGAAGAAGGTGGCCTGGTCTGATGAATCACATTTTCTTTTACATCACGTGGATGGCCGGGTGCGTGTGCGTCACTTACCTGGAGAACACATGGCACCAGGATGCACTATGGGAAGAAGGCAAACCGACGGAGGCAGTGTGATGCTTTGGGCAATGTTCTGCTGGAAAACCTTGGGTCCTGCCATTCATGTGGATGTTACTTTGACACGTACCACCTACCTGAGCATTGTTGCAGACCATGTGCACCCTTTCATGGCAACGGTATTCCCTGATGGCATTGGCCTCTCTCAGCAGGATAATACGCCCTGCCACAAAGCAAAAATGGTTCAGGAATGGTTTGAGGAACACAACAACGAGATCAAGGTGTTGACTTGGCCTCCAAATTCCCCAGATCTCAAGGTGTTGACTTGGCCTCCAAAATCCAATCAAGCATCTGTGGGATGTGCTGGACAAACAGGTCCGATCCATGCAGGCCCCACCTCGCAACTTACAGGATTTAAAGGATCTGCTCCTAGCATCTTGGTGCCAGATATCACAGCACACCTTCAGAGGTCTAGTGGAGTCCATGCCTCGACGGGTCAGGACAGTTTTGGCGGCAAAAGGGAGACCTACACAATATTAGGCAAGTGGTCATAATGTTATGGCTGATCAGTTTACATTTATATTTAGATTCCTTATCCCGTCCTCCCTCCTTTTCCTTCTGTCAGGCTTGATCCACCAGGCCAAGCCATCTCCACGGCGACACAGGAGCTTCTGCGATTGGCAGAGGCCAACCCGGACGGGGTTGCAACCCTTGACCCGGTGAACGACCTCCAGCTGAAGAGCGTAGACGTGGTGGAGGGCACCATGAGGTTGCGCGCGTTGAAGGACACCCTCAAAGACTTCAGCTGCATCCACTCACCAACCTTCTTAGAACAGGTGTGGGACATGGGTTTGGAGAGTGTGTGGTTCACTGAACTGACCGTGGAGTAATGTTGTTGGAGCACTTGTTTAACGAACAGGGATGTCTGACAGACTCTCACCACACACACCCCACACCTGGGTTCTGCTCTGTCCTCCTTTTTCTCCCTAATTTATTTTCCACTTAGGTTTCTTTACCTTTCGTTCTTTGTTTCAGTCTTTCCTTCAGGACCTGTACTAACAAGAGCAGTATTGAGCTAGGATCTGTTGGCTTCTATATAACAATTGAGGTTATATGGAGAGGCTCCAACTGATTCTAGATCAGCACTGCTTCTGAGAGATGCTTAGTGAGTAATATCCTTTTCTGATTTCTATGGGGATTTGTCACAGTAACGTGTCAGACTAGAATATTTGGCCGTCTTACGTCAGCCTGATTGCCTAGTTTTATGTTTGTCTTAAGTAGGATTAATCGATAGTTTGGACATGCAGTATGTAGTTTTAAGATAGTCTTAGTAGGTTTAACCTTGTGGCTTGCGTTATGCAGTATTTATGATGATATTTATTTTGCTGTTAAAAAATAGAATATCTTAGTTCAATTGTTTGTTAATATATCTCAGTACAATCTAATCATGTTAAACCATATTCCTCAACTTTTGTTGATAAAGTAGGAAAAATATACAATATTACTTATTTTAAGTATACTTACGTGTCAACTGTAATTTATAATACTTATTTCACCAGAATATTGAGTTCTTGACCGTTCTAGAACTGTGCTGCGTTACTAGGAATTGTTCTCAGGAATTGTTTTCATGTGCCTCATGAAAATTTATTAATTTTCCTGTCTTTATCTATTTAGGGTGGAATCTACATTTAATTCTACTAGCCTATTTAGCCCAGTCATAACTTACCCCTTTAATGTACTTTAAAAGCCTACCGGTATTTAGTGTCAAGCCCATTTCCAATCCTTGTTAGATATTTAGTTTCCTTGTTCGAGAGGCAGGATGAGAGGAGAACAGCAGAGCAGGCGGGTTCTATAATTGCCTGTGCAAAGAGAGCAGAGTCACACATCACCGCTGTGTGGCTCGTCGAGGGGATGCATTAGGACTGCATATCATTAAATCCATCAGTCAGAACGACAGTGGGCTCTGTTCTGCTGCTGGGTTCTAATTGCTTTGGGAGATAGTGATTGAGTGAGTGCGAGCAAGGCCCTTCTCTCTGTGAACATAGTGCCTAAGTTGCGCCTTTTGTAAACTGAGACGACAAAGTTTGATGGTTGTTGTTAGTTATTTAAAAGGTTATTAATGGTTTTTCCAATGGTTATTTAAATCACATCTGTTTTCTTTTGTTGCATACACAGTTTAGCTGATGTTAGTACAGGTGCAGAGTATTGTTGGTATTCACAAATTCCTTGGTGCAGAGAAAATGTCTAATCAAAAAAAAATGAAGAGGCAACATTGTTCACTTGACCTCTATCTACCTCTGTCTGGCCTGGATGTGTTATATGAGGGAAGTGATGGCAGGGTGGAGCTAGTGTCTAGTTCAAGTCTACACCCTTTCACACAAGATTTCTTTCTACCAAAAAAATCCTTGACCAACCTAGCCAGCATTTCCAAAGTTAAAGAAAAAGTAATTGATGGACAGCAATATTCAAAGCTTGCATCTCTGATTTTTAGATTATCCAAAAGGGGGACTGTTTACAAAATATAATGTTATTTCTAAATGGTTAATCCAATATGGATAAAAATACCCACAGTCTGTAGTTTAACCCCTTCTGCATTATATAATTTAAAATGGAATGTGCTGGAGTACAGGGCCAAAACAACAGAACTGTCCAAATGATTAATAATTATGCATTGCACTATTGCTGCCAACTGAGCTTGTAGCCTTTCATTAGAAAAACTGGTTTTAAAAAATGATGCAGTGTAGCTGCATTGACTTTCTCCTATTTTTTTCCTCTGTCAGTTTTTACGGGTGCAGGAGAGGATGAAGGTTCAGGAGGAATTGGACCAACTGCTCTACCTCACCTCGGACCAGTCCCTGTCTTTGCTGCCAGAGTACAATCAGAGAATCAAGGTATATTTTTAACTCCTGTTGTCTCCAATGTGCATCCAGTGCTTATCCTCCCCATGGCTCTGTTTGTTGACCATGGTGTTCGCAGGCCTTGGCTAGTATGTGCAATTCATGGGACCTGTTATTGTCTCAGTATGTATGACAGGGTTCATACAGAATTGACAAAATCCAATTCAAGTGCTTTTCAAGGCACCATTTTCTCATTTTTGCCGGACTGCGTAAGCGGAGCCGGCTAAGAAGAGTGAATGTCTCTTACTGACTGACTGACTGACTGACTGACTGACTACCCCTTGTAAAATAGCGTAGTGGTTAGAGAAGCGGACTTGTGAACTATAGGTCCCGAATTCATATCTTCTCGCAGGCGAAGCGAAGTGCGCATTATGAATTATTCCGTATAGACGAAAACTTCGCTGGCTAAAACCGTTAGTATCTACATTATAGTAAGCCTGAAATAAAACAGTTTACGGTTATATTGCGACTGTTTCTGGTGGATTTTCGAAGTACGCATCCGTGCATGCGTTTTGGGTCAGGATAGACAAACACATTTGCTGGCTTAACAACGTAGTTACGTTATAGTAAGCCTTAACTGAAACTGTATACGGTTATATTGCGACTGTTTCTGGCATGGTATAGTTCATTTTCAGTCTCGCTAGTCTTGCTCAATTTTTATGATTATTCCTAGATAGTAGATACTAGTAAGCCTATTACTGGCTAATAAGCTGTTAAAACGGCCAGTGGCAAAAGCAATACAGTTCATAGACACTATGGTGGAGGTAAACCTAATAAGAAACATTAGTCAGTTTAACACAATCCTCAATGGAGTCTAGCGACTGCTGAAATGTGTAATGCCGTGGTGTAGTGGTTAAAGACAGTGCCTCTCATGTAGAAGACCTAAGTTCGAATCTATTGTGAGCAACAACATTTATTAATTATTTCTGGTAGATTCCACGATTCTCTCATCTTTTCAATTGATGAAAAAGTTAATTATTGTCACTTTTTTTGATATTTATTGTATAAATGTCATTCACGAATGAAAGAAAAAAGTATGTTGTTTTGCCATGAAAGAAAAAAATACGTTCTTATGCCATGAAATGAAATAGCTTTGGCAGACTAGCAATTGCTCAATTCTTATGACTATTCCAGTAAGTTAGTAGATACCGGTAAAGCTTATTAATGGCTAATACGCTGTTAAAACGGCCAGTGGCAAACGCAATACATAGCCGCTATTTGTGGTGGAGGTAAACTTAGTAAGAAAGTTACTAAGTTTAGTAACTTAGTAAGTTTAGTAAAGTTAGTTAGTCAGTTTAAATGTATCAATGTCATTCATGAATGGCCAAATAACTATTAAAACGGTCGGTGGCAAAAGAGGATTTGTTCTGGATAGAGACAAGAGGCTATACTGACATCCGGCAAATGTATAGCTCTGTGGTGTAGTAGTTAACGATACAGCCTTTCACCTGGGCGAACGGGGTTCGAATCTCGAGATGGCAGCACTTTCTATTGCGGGCCGGCTGAACTAGGCTTGCCTGGTTTCTTGTTAAGGACGTCCCTAATCGAAGTAATATCACCGTATATTGTTTATTAACTTTAAAACATTGATATTAACACCATACTATATATCAAGTATTATCTCTGTACTTAAGTATCCTGAAAGTAAACCAGACCCATGTATTCACACTCATGTACTGAAGTTCTCTTTCATTTCTTTTACTTCACCCATTAAACTATCAATTTATTTAAAGTTTATGAAGCTAGCCTAATTCAATAGAGAATTGCATCAGAAAAACAACAGTCCAAAACATGTCTCTACCATACATAGTTTAAAAGCTATAGACTATTTGTCATTGTCAGGGCTTTTAAGGAAAGCGAGGAGGTAGTGGAAACAGTCTTTCCTTTTAATAAAAAACAACAGCACCGACGTATGCTCGGAAAGTGAGACAATAACACACAAAGACTAGGGGAGCAGAGGGAACATATATACTGGGGGGAATGACTGTAAATGAGGATCAGGTGCACTAAACAAGACAACAGGTGAGATGAATTGATGAGATGGGCGGTGGTGTCAGAAGGCCGGTGACGTCGACCACTGGAGTCTGTCTGCTGCAAGGGGAGGAGAGGCAGCAGAGGGCGCAGTCTTCACAGTCATGATAATTTAGCAGTTTTAGAGTGACAACAATGTCGTTATTGCCATGATCAAAAAGTGGTAACCCCTCAATGGAATTCTGTAGCATAAGTTAGCCTGTCCTCTCGGTGGAGTTAGAATACATGTGAATGAATGAAAGAGAAAAAAAACGGTCATGAGATATGGTCAAGATATATCAATGGAGGAATTCCCCATGCAACGCTATCTTTGTTATGGCCAAGTATACGTGATTTAAAACATAGGGTATTGCTTTTGGCTGAATATAGAAATCAACTTCTGCCTTACCTGCTTTGAGCCTATAGCTTACCGGAACACTTTTAGGTACTTTAATTTCAAGAAAAACATCTGGCAACGTTATAAATAGAAAAAAACAACATGTTGTCCTTTATAAATGTCTTGGATTAATAGCTTTTTTAAAGTCAAACATGGGTCAGTCAAGGAATAATATCAGAAGACAGACAGCTAGCTGGCTAACAAATATATGCTATGTTTTAAAGATAATTGTACATAATAGTTATTGGTAGGTGAACAAAAACCAAGATGTGCAGTACAGTAGCACACCTGACGTGAATTGAAAAGACCAGTGTGTTTTCAGCTTCTAAACTAGGAACGGTCACAACAAACAAAGGTTTCTTGTCAATATGAATATGGAGTCAATATGAATATTATTCACATTTAGCAAAACATAGTACTTGTATATATGAATTTCCATTGCTGGATTAACCTTTATTGGCGTTTTTGACAGAGAAATTGCTGCAGTGAGGGAGGGAGAACATGACAACGGGAGACAAGTGGCTTAATCACTTTGAGATTTAGAGCAAGGGAGGAAATTTTACTCTGATAAGAGATATATTAATTTCAATGCCTTTTCAAGCACTTTGTCTAAAAAAGGGTGATTTCCCAGGTAATCCAGTATTGAAATTACTGAGACAGCGGTGATGGGAATACAGAGCATTTTTATTGAGCCTGATACTTTCACCTAAAAGAGACGTTCATTCAGTTCCCAGACAGTTATCTCTAATGTATTTTGGTACTAAGCACATTTCTGGTCTAATGAAAGTGCAACTTTCATAGCATGTTTACTGTGAACACTGAGACTTGTACCACACTTTAATTTACAATTTTAGACCGTAACAAATAGGCTATTGGTTATTTAATCATTACGTAGGCATATCAGAGTGCTCTACCAACAAACCTATGGAGCTTATTCTGTTCATTTTTTACATAGAAATGGCTTTTGATTACTGGGACATTCAGTGCCCATTCAGGCCTCCATTCCATGAGAGCTTGGAATTTTGACTTGGTCTGGCTCTGCTTAAATCTAAATCTGTTATAGTTAGTTTGTTTTGTTGTATTGAAAAGGGGCTGATATTAAACAATCTGTTACATATAGTGCAGACTAATAAGGCAAATTGATTAATCGTGTGCTTCTGTGTGACAGTCCTGGAGGAGGTGCGTATCTGTGAATGTGCACAGTTCATAGGGAACATTGCCCCAAAGTGTATTTGCGTTCAGTGCATAAAGATCTACCATAAACCATGGTTAAATCAAACAACCTCTAATATAATGCCTTAAAAGGTACTTGCCATTATTTCAGATTACAAACATTTACCTGAACAAATTATGAGAAGGCCTGGGAAAAAAAGTAACCACAACTAAATGCACGGCATGTGGACCAGAATAACCTCATAAGACCTGAGCTTTGATAATGTATGCATTTTTAATTTCTCTTAACTATTTGGGATTAGTAGGACCTGATAAGTATAATATCTAAGCATGGCGCAGACAACTGTCCTCTAATAAGGACAATAGGTTTAAGCTAAGAAGAATGAAGTACATGGTGCAGGAAGCCTAAAACATAATGTCCTCATATGTGGACACAGGGTCTCAGGAGGATAAGGCATTCTTGTTCATGTGGTGAGAAATTGCTCTCATTGTATAACTTGTATAACCCATCACCAACCTACTGCAATAATACAGTCAATGTCCTCCAATCCCAGGTGCTTGAGGAACTGAAGTATGTGGACAAGAGCCGCGCGGTGCAGCTGAAAGGCCGCGTGGCCTGCCAGATCAGTAGCCATGAGCTGCTCCTCACGGAGCTGCTGTTCGAGAACGCACTGAGTCCCCTGGCCCCGGAGGAAAGTGCCGCGCTGCTGTCCTGTCTGGTCTTTCAACAGAAGACCCAGGTGGAGCCCCACATTACCAACACCCTGCAGGAGGTATGAGAAGAGAGGGCTGGGGGCGGGAAATGTATGTGGACCCCACAAAGATAGTAAAACCTGACAAGTTGGTCCCCACAAGTTTTTTTTTTTTTGTAGGCAGTCCTAACAGGAAAAAAAGGCTATTTCTGTGGTCAGGTTTAGGGTAAGTGTACATTTGTGGTTAGTGTTACAATTGTTAATTTTTGGTTTAGGTATTACAGTTAATATAAAGCGTTAGGGCTAGGTTAATTTTTGGCATAAAGGTTGGGTTACTGATGTTAATTTAGGGTAAGGGTTAGGAGATTAGGGGATATGTATTTCTGGTTTTCTGGTACCAACAAGGATGGTAAAACAAATATGTTTGTGTTTGTGTTTTGCATCTGTTCCCTATGTCTGATTGGTGGAATTATGCAAGAACTCTTAATATGTCACAGGATATAGACTGGATGTGAGACAGGCATACTAGAAATGAAACAAAAATATACATTCAATAAGACATAGTTCAGTGTGTCACAGGATTGTGGCATGATTATGGTTGATTGTGGCCGAATTATGTTAATTCAGTGGTTAACCAAACTTTTTGATCTAGCAGGCTTTCAGTTCCTGGCCAAATGTTCCTAACTGCTAGGCTACCTGGCACCATAACCACTGAGCTAGGCACCCGCGGCTATTTTACCCTCCTGCAAGGACACACACCGGACATAAGTGTGTCTTGTTGAGCAGCCATGAAACATAAAAGTGCTCTAAAGAGGCCTGAATTAGTGATGACCGGGGAAGAGAGTCCTGTCTGGAGTGTTTTGTAGGGGTGCCATCCCAGGTGCAAGTGGCACCCAACAGAGAAACACTGACGAGGAACATATTCGCCGAACGCAGGTGACAGTGCAATCCGAGTAGGATTTCTGACAACATGCAGCTCTACACTTGAGAGTTGCTGAGGTTTGAGTCGGGGAAAAAGTAGGACAGATGTGATTGGAATGGGTTATGTGTTTGAGGGCTCTTTGTAAATCTGATTTGTGTCTGTCTGCCTTTCGTCTCTCCTTTCTTTCACAATCTCTTTCCTGCTGTCATCCCTCTTTTTTTTTCCTGTCGCCAATCTTTTTCTCTCTTTCTCTTTCCCTCTCCCCTTTTCTGTTTTTCCCTCTCTTCCCCTGTTCTCTTTCTTTTCCCCCTTTATCATTCTTCTCTATTTATATCTATTTCCCTCTCATTCAACTCGCCGGCCCTCCTTCTCTTTCTCTTCTTCCTTCTGCCCCTACTTATATTACCCAACTCTGTGACTTCCTTCAATCACCTCATCCCTTCTTCCCTTTCACACAGGGCATCGAGAGAGTGCTAGCGGTGGCTCAGCGTATTGGCGAGCTCCAGATGGAATGTGGGATAGCCCAGACGGCTGAGGAGTTTGTGAGCCAGTTCAAGTTTGGCCTCACTGAGGTGGTCTACTGCTGGGCCAGAGGCATGGTGAGTGACGTGTTAGCAAACCCATATTAACGCCGCACCAGTCATTTTACGTGCCAAGCTATTTTCAATCAACTTTTCCGGACACAGATTGAGCATGTTCATTTAGAGGTTCTTCGATGACCGGAATTAGATCAATCACATAAAGCTTTCTCTCAAGACATCTCACTGTCTCTCAAGTTCACGCTAACTGACACTTGTGCTTTAGTTAAGTAGAAGGGACCATGGCCTCTACTGACCTTTCCGACCATGGAACTGTAACGGAACTAACTGGTCTCCCTACTTCCTTTCCCAGCCATTTGCGGAGATCGCCCAGCTGACGGATGTCCAGGAGGGGACCGTGGTGCGTTGCATCCAGAGGCTGGATGAGGTGCTGAAGGAGGTACGCCAGGCGGCCCGCATCGTGGGAGACTCTGTCCTGGGCAGCAAGATGGAGAAGGCCTCCCTGGCCATCCGCAGGGACATCGTGTTCACCGCCTCGCTGTACACACATTGAGACGGGGTGTAGCGTTCGTCTAGCAGGTCGAAACTCGTGCCAGTCTAGTGGACGGTGGGGGAAATGAAACGGGCAGCGGAACAGAAGGGGACGTGGATTGCTTTTGTACTGTATGCGAGATTGAAGATGCCTGAGCCAAGTGAAATGCTTGACCTATCTGTGCGTGGTGTTTGAGGGTGTGTCTGCGTGAGGTTATTGGTATGAATGCACATACTATTATTTACAATCTTGATGAAATTCCTGGACATGGACTGCTCTTAAACAGTTTAGACCAAAGGGCAATTGCTAGATGTGGACATGAACTGTGGATTGTAATTTATTGTACAGTAATAAAACAGCCTGTACAAGGTTGGAGTGCTTTTGCTTTTTGTTCCCCAAGGTTTTTGGTGTGGATGAGACTTAGTGTTTTTATACATGGTACAGTAAAATATATAATTTACATTTAAACCTGATCAAAATCAATAACCTTGCTACAGTCATGCTCATGTCCAGCAAAGTGTTAATCTACATCACCACACCAAGCTGCTTCACACTGAGTGAATGATTGTCAGCTTTCAAATCCAGTGTTGGTGTCCCTTTTTGTTCGGTTTGTTGCGGGCGTTCCACACCATATTTCCCAGTCTCGGCTGTCTCTTTAAGACAACGATAGCTGTGTCTGATTAATTCAATGTAACGCGATGCGTTAGTGGAGAACCTATTTTCCGCTGTTGGATTTAGGCTACCAGCTAGAGAGGGCAAAAACGTAAATTCTTTCGTAATTGGACTTTATCATTGGATAATCCAATTGTCCGTTATATAATAATAATAATAAAGTTATCAGGTGTTTCTATTTTTAGGCCACCGATGCAGAGATAAAAAAGATGGATTTTAATTAGCTGGAATTATCTTTTCGTGAGAGCATTTATCAAAAGTCGTATTTGCGGAATACGAATATTTACATTGAATTGTAAAGAGGGGAGTTTTTTCTGACTATACGAAATGTCGGAAAAACACGGTAAGCTATTTTTCTTCTGGTTTTGTTGCGTCTTTTATGTTACCACAGTAATTGATAAATGAACCTATTCTTCCCCCTCCCCCTCTGTTAGGTTTTATTTGCCCTGGCTTTGTGTGAAATGTGTACATTTTGAACAACTGTGTAGTATTATGGTGTTTTGGTGGTGCATTACAACACTAACCATTTGCTACGTGACGCACGATATCTGTTTTCATCTCAATTTAACTCCCGATGTCAATCTGCGACAAACTCATCCATTATATTTATCTGCATCTGGTAAGCAGTTTTTTTAATTGCCTACGCAAATGGAACCGCACCTATTAAACTGCTACCATGCACAATTAATTTGTAAGACTAAATTAAATAAGGTGTGCGCGCGCGCGTGTGTGTCTGTTTTCTCAGTGCGCAGATGTGTTTGTACAGTAGGGTATCAAGGCGAATGGACTAGAATTGTGCGCTCGGTTGTGATATTCTCATAATATGCTTTTCTTCATTTTCCCATTAAACTTCCGTGGATTCACTAAATGATAGGAGGTTACCAAGGTAAGCGAGATGGTACTGAGCGATGCCTCCCTTGCTCTGAAAAAAAGGTTAGAAAAGCCCTGCTTGTATAGGCCTACAGTGCATGTGCTCATATAGTTCAACTAAATGAATGACAGTTACAGGCTTGTACTGCCTGATTATGTGTCGGACTCACACACCCAAGGCCATATCTAGCACACCAGAAATACTGAGGTCTAAGGCCACAGCCCCCAACCCCCAAGAGAGCAAATCAGTTTAGAGTATTATAATCAGTTTGAAAGTATTTTAGTTGAAAACATCTTTTAATGAAAAATTATCTATAATGCTTTATAGACTTTATTAGATTAGATTCAACTTTATTGTCATTGAACAGTACAAGTACAGTACAACGAAATGCAGTTCGCATCTAACCAGAAGTGCAAATAGAGGGCAGAAAATGTACAAGTATTAAGTATATGTATATTACAAGTTGAATGTGCAGATGTGCAATGAAGGCAAATGCAGTGCAAGCGGCAATACTAAATGTGCAATTAAGGCAAATAGAAGAGGGCAGAAAGTTTACAAGTATTAGGTATAGTGTATGTTACAAGTGGGATAATAGTTGTTCGGGTACGAATCACAATTCCTAAATGGCATTCTAGATGTGCAAACGAGGCAAATAAAGGAGTAATGTAGTAGGGTTGCATGAGCAACCCTACTATGCTTTGCCTGTTAAATTTATACCCTGAAAATATACTTCTGCTCTTTGATCCCTTGAATTAATACAAAAAACAACCAAAATAAACATTGAATTGTTCATCACAATTGTGAGATTTATCTCATTTTGCATCTATTGACAGGTCAAAAAAAAGGCTATACCCTCAGTGCCAACTGCTTGTCCCTTTCTATGTCTCACCGGACACCCTGCCTGAAATTTAATTTTTTTAAAACGTAGCTATGAAATAGCTATGTAATTAATATCTGTTCTGTAAAAATACCAACATTCTCAAAATCCCATGAACACACAAGTATACTGATATTTCACAGCTATGGCACCCTTTGTCTATAAAGCCCCTTTCCCCAAATTCCCATACTAATACCTCTTTATTCACATATAAAAGCAGTTCCTACCAAGATCATTGTATTGCCAAAACCTAGTGGTCTCTTCATTTTCCACTGATCTTCCTTGGCAATATCTGCTATTTCTCTATCCTCCATCACCTCCCCTTATCTCCTTTTTCCATGTCTGTCTTGTGTGTCTTGCTTTACCAAAGTTTTGGTGTATCGTTCCATTTTCTTTTGTGTATTTTAAAGAAAGGAAACTCTTGGTCAGTCACTGTATTGATATAAAGGAAAGTATTTCACAAGATATCATTCTACCTATGTATAATCTACTGGCATACAGTCAATAACATAAGAGCAGGGGGAGCAGGGAGGGGGGTGTCGGGGGCATGTCCCCAAATGAAAATGGTCAGAGGCGTCGCTAGGATCACAATACATTCGGGGCTTAGCCCATCCCCCCTCCCCGCCCGGGACAGAAAGTACAGGGTTTTGAATGTACACGCGAAAAATTTCGATGTACACGCTAGCGGTCCACACGTCTACACTGTCATAATGCGCGATCGGAATTATAGATGAATAAATCGGGCTATTTTTTATTATTGTTATTATTGGTCAATTTGAGATCCGGGGCTATTCATAAAAGATTCGAGGCTATAGCCCCGGACGCCCAGGCCTAACGACGCCACTGAAGACGGTAAATTGCTTCCCCCAATAGTAACAATAATTTGCAAAAAAAAACAAATGTTTCCCCTCCCAATATCAAACTTACTGCATAAAGTAAACAGTAATTCATTTGATTAAGGCTTAATGTAAATACAAATGTATTTACACTAAAAGGTAGCTAGTTTATTAGCACCACTATCAACTCCAGTAAGATTTGGCCTGCTTAGATATTTGCCAGGGTCTTAATCACTTTGATATTAGCAAATTAAACTTAAGCACATTAGCTAATGTTTTCAATAAAGCCAATTGTGTTCAAGTTGCACATCAGCTACCCAGCAAACCAGTCAGCCAAGCCAAGTTTAGATTATATCTACAGATGAATGACATTTGGCTGGTTACACAACAGTTATTGTGAAATAAGTAAAAGTCTTAGATTTCTCAAGCTGCTACACAACGTTTCGCATACAGCAGCTACAACTCTTCGTCAACCAGGGCAACACTGGCAAGGACATTTATGCGAACCTCTTTGCTAAAGGAAAGATTTTATGAAACCATGACCACTAGTTGTCTGCCTGGCTTCACTTTATAACAGTCGTCATGGCAATCCAGTAGTAATCATGCAACCAGGTGGTGAGCAAAATATTTGCTTTAGAATTTCTTTTTTAGTTCACTACTTTTATTCTGTATGTAAAAAAAAAACATAATGAAAAAAACTTGATGAAAAAAATACTGAGGACATAACCTCGGTGTTCTCAGTGGTAGATATGGGCCTGCACACACCTCCATGATGTCTGAGGTTAAGTTGTGTATCATTCAGAAGCAGAAGAACCCTGTTATCAAATATGTAGGACCAGATGAAAACAAGTGTTTTTATTACAGAGACATGGGAACAGGTTTACAGCATAATTGTTCTTTGAAATAAACCTACCCATCTTTTTTGTAGGCATGTCCAATGGAATCATATCACGATGTGCCAATAGATATATTGAAACAAGGTGACCATTACAATACGGAGTAGCATGGAGGATACAGTAAAAATCCAAAGGAGTGGATACACAAGCTGGCTGAAATTCCGCTTTTGTTGATAGAAAGGCAGAAACACATCCAATAAGATCTTGTAGCCAGTAATATTTAAGGGGAAAACAAATGGATTATTTCTCTGAAAAAAATCTTAATGCCTTGGTTCAGACAGAAAACACGTACAAATTACACACCCCACAAATAATACTTTCTGGAAGTGTCTTTTGCTTGCATTGCAGCAGTAAGTCGGTTAAATCTATCAATCTAGCATACTTGGATTTTGCCATTTCTTCAGAAGCGTTCAAATTCAGTCAAATTACTAGGCGATTTCTTACATGTCCACTTAACATATGGCCACAGATTTTCTAGGAATTAGGTCCTGGCTCTGACTGTGCAATTCAATGTTTCTTGTGAGTAATGGCTTCCATATTGCCTCCTTACCCACAGCTCAGACTTATGGAGAATCTGCAAAATGGTTGTAATATGCGGGGAGTTCCCAGTTCCTGACAGAAATTCCTGCAGCTTCTATATGGTTGCAGTTGGCCTCTTGCTAGTCTCCATAATGAGCTTTCACCTTCCCTGTCATTATTTTTGGAGGGACTTCCTGATCTTTTCAGTGTCCTGATGGTGCCATCTTACCTTCACTTCTTAATGATGGTCTTCAGTGTTCCATATGTAAAACCTTAGAAATTATTGTAATCCCTCCCCTGATCTTTAACTTTCAATAATAAGATCCCATATATCTTTTGTTAGCTACTTGTGAACCATGGCTATCTCTGCAGTATGCAACAATGAAACCTTAAAGGAAATTCTACAGAAATAACTGATTTTATTTAGGGCTAATCACTTCCGTTGATATCAGGTGACAGTAAGTTACCTTTTTACATGATTTAGAATGTAATTGGTTAATCTTGACATTGAACACAGCAACCTCGGCACTGAGTTTTTTAAATCATAATTTTCTGAGAAATGATCCATTTGTTTTCTGCTTACACTTAACTCAAGAAGTATTGGCATCATTCATGAAATTGAGCAAAATTAATGCAAATAATACACAGAAACAACACAAACAATAAATCATATTTTGGGCTCAAACTTAAGGGAAAGCTGTATACTTTCATTACGACACAATCATTTCTGTAACACCAACATTTTTATTGAGGTAGAATGTTTTTTTCTGAAAAAGATTGGCTTCAAAAGTATTGATACCTCAACAACCAGTATTTTCCGTGACGCCTTCCCTGGAGTCGATAACAGGACTGAGCAGCTTCCTGTAAAGTCTGACAAGATTTGCACTCACTTGTGGAGGGATCTTTGACCCTCTATGCAGGAAATTTAAAGCTCCTTGATAGTCTTAGGTTTGCACTTGTGTACTGCCCTCTTCAATTCAGACCACAGGTTTCCAATTTGATTCAAGTCCAGGGAATGATATGGCCGTTGAAAACATCACATTTTGTTGTCCAACCATTTCTGTGTGAGAATTTCTGTGGGAATGAGGACATAACCTCGGTGTCCTCAGTGGTAGATATGGGCCTGCACACACCTGCAAATATTGCTGGTTACAAGATATTATTCAAACTGAAAAAAGGTCTGACATGATCTATCTTAATGTAAATGCCTCATCATATTAACAAAAGCTGCATTTTCAAGGATGTGTAGATATCTGCTGTATCTCACTAAACGCACAGCAGCCATGTTTGCCTTTGCCTTGTTCAACCAGACAATGAAATATCTGGCTTATTTAATCTCTCACAGAGAGACTACGTAACAATCAAGACCTCAGACCGCTGTGCACGGTTTTGGTCAACCAAGAAAGTGTGCTCCTTGAATATGACTTCTTTCAGATAGGATATTGATAGGATCTGATATCCGCCATCTATTCACCATTCCCCTTGTTGTCTTCACTCTTTTCCTCTCTCCTTCCCAAACTGACACCCTCCCACCGCATCCTATCAATCACGTCTCCAGTCTCTCATTCTGCGCCAGTTGTGTGTCATGTATCCTTTAATAAAAGCTGTCCCTTCCTCGTCATTGTCAGCGTCCAATCCCCTTTCCTCTGTATCTGAGTGGTCTTTACTCCGGCGGCCGTCATGGTGTATGTTATGCAATGCATGTGTGTTAGTCCCCGGGCACTGCTCGTCCCTCGTCACTTACACTCCCCGCTTCTGTCTGCCTTGTCGTCGGCTGTACAGTGCCAGTCAGCATGACGTGTATTACTGTACTTTGTCAACCTGGTTACTGTGCGAGCGTGACAGTATAATCAGTGTGATTATTAGCCTTCTGGGCCTGGGTTTCATGTTGTTTTCAGATGTTTTGGCCTTGCTACGTTGTGAGTCCGTAGTGTTGTCGTATGTGTGGTATACATGCCGTTCAGCGGCAACTCTGTGGTGCTTTTAACACGTAGGCCGAGAACAGTATGTTGGAGAGTGAAAGGCTGATTAGATAACGTGTCTGCCTACTCTCTCTCTCCCTCCTTTCTCTCTATCCCCTCCTTCCTCGCTTGACCCCCCTCCCCCACCCCACGAACACACCACCTACACATACGCATCAGGTCTTGAGGATTCCAACCGTCAGACAATGTCCCAACCACAGCAAATGCAGCCCCCTCCGTACCTCCCCTCCCAGGAAGCCAACATGGGCCAGCATCCCAACATGGGCCAACATCCCAACATGGGCCAGCACCCCAACCTGCAGCACCCCAATATGGCCCCGCCGCCCGGCTGTGGCCCCCAGCCCAACTACCCCCCACCACCCCCACCCCCTGGTACCGAAGGCTACCAGGAGACCCAGTTCCACAACGGCACTTACGGACACCCAGGGCAGGGCTACACGGTGCAGACCCAGGGCCAGGGAGGGGGGGTCCCGCATGCGCCTGTGGGTTACTTCCAACCAGGATATCCTCTCCAGCTCCAGCCCTGCACCGCCTATGTGCCGGTCTACCCCGTGGCATCAGTGAGTCAGCGTCTTCAATAAAACATGTTTCCATTGCTGCATGATTGGTGATAGACGCTTGACGTCATCGCACTGCACAGCGTTTTGTGTTTGCTGAGAAGCTTACTAGGGTGACATGAATATTCAAGCCGTAATAAAGCCGGTGTTGGGTGGGCAAAAAGGTGCAAGAATGGAAAAACCTGCATTTGCGTATAATGATGCTCACCGGTGATTTGCTTTTGCATTGTGATGCATTACATTTATTATCATCATGCAGTAAGAAAGCACTGAGGAGACGGCACAGTAATATAGTCTACAGGCATTTCCTTTCTAAAAGGGGCAATCTGCATTTGCTTCATCCATTTTGGGGCTTCATTCTTTTTAATAAAGTTTTATGTTATTTAACCGGGCATGTTGTTAGAAAGACAGTTTTTACCTTGGGTGATTTGGGACACTAGTAAGATGCCCTAACCACTAGGCCACCTTGCCACCCCCAAAAGGAAATGAATCTGCTCGTTATTGAAGAATAAAATATGAAAATGTCTCATAAGCTTAGTTCATCTATCAAACCTCATCTGATCCCACAATATAAGCTTCTTTCACTCCAATGTTTGTTAAAAAAGTAAATCCATTGTTCTGTCTATGAATTTCAGAATGGTTCCATTTCTCCATCTACCACTCAGTTTTTGACCTAGACAGGAATGGGAGAGCGCTATTAATTTAACTGCCAATTGTTGCTTTAATAGAATACAGAAAAAGCACAACCACATAGCCAGTTTCCATTAGTTCCTAGATTAAGGTTGTGAAAAGAAAACATTGGTTTTGTAACTTGAGGTTCAGGTGCCTGGTGACATCTTCATTGGGGAAGAAAGGCCAACTGTAATGGACTAGCAAATGACTTTAAAAATTATTCTATTCCATTTACACCATTACAGCTATTGTTGTGAGTCGTCCTCCCCACACCACCTTTCTTGAGGGTACAGGGAAATCCGAAAGGCTTTTCCTAGGTACAATAGCAAACCAGCCAGGGAGATCAATGTTCTTAATGTAGGAATGTTCATTCTGGATCACTTTTGCTTTCTAGATCACAGTAATAAGGTGACGTGAAAATGGTGGGACCTGATTCTACACTGCTAGAAAAAAAGGGAACACGTAATCATCACAGTATAACACCAAGTCAATTAAACTTCAGGGATCTCAATCTATCAAGTTAGGAGGCATAAGTGATTGTGAGTCAATGTCACCTGTTTTGGTGCAAATGAAAGTGACAACAGGTGCACTGGAGAGGCAACAGCAAGACAACCCCCAAAAAGGGAATGGTTTTGGAGGTGGTGGCCACAGTTAATTGCTCTCTCCTTATCCTTCCTGACTAATTCTTCTCTAGTTTTGCATTTTGCTAGTGTCCTTGTTGCCACTGGTAGCATGAGGCGGTACCTGCAGCCCATTCAGGTTGCACACATAGTCCAGCTCCTCCAGGATGGCACATCCATACTTGCCATCGTAAGGTTTGCTGTGTCTCCCAGTATAGTCTCAAGAGCATGGAGGAAATACCAGGAGACGGGCTGTTACACAAGGAGAGCTGGACAGGGCCGTAGTGTCAGAAACAGACTCCATGAGGGTGGCATGAGGGCCCGACATCCTCTAGTGGGATCTGTGCTCACAGCCCAGCACCGTGCAGCTCAATTGGCATTCGGCAGAGAACACCAGAATTGGCAGGTCCGCCATTGGCTCTGCGATCTCTTCACAGATGAGAGCAGGTTCACACTGAGCACGTGACGGACGTTGAAGAGTCATGCTGCCTGCAGCATCATCCAGCCTGACTGGTTTGGCAGTGGGTCAGTGATGGTCTGGGGAGGCATATCCTTGGAGGGTTGCACAGACCTCCACGTGCTACCTCCACGGTACCCTGACTGCTGTTAGGTACTGGGATGTAATCCTCAGACCCATCGTCAGACCTTACGCTGGTGCAGTGGCCCCTGGGTTCCTCCTGGTGCAGGACAATGCCCGGCCTCATGTGGCCAGAGTGTGTAGGCGGTTCCTGGATGACAAAGGCTTTGATGCCATTGACAGGCCCTCACGTTCCCCAGACCTGAATCCAATTGAGAACCTTGGGGACGTTATGTATCAGTGCATCCAAAGCCACCAAGTAGTGCCACAAACTGTCCAGGAGCTCACTGATGCCCTGATCCAGGTCTGGGAGGAGAACCCCCAGGACACCATCCGTCGTCTCATCAGGAGCATGCCCAGACGTTGTTGGGAGTGCGTACAGGCACGTGGGGGCCATACACACTAGTGAGTCACATTATGAGTTGCCGTCACATTATGAGTTGCCATGATAAAATTCACGTTGGAACAACCTGTGATTACAATTATTTACTTTGATTTTCGGTGTGAGTTTGAATCCAGCCCTGAATCGGTTGGTGATTTTGGTTTCCATTGACCGTTGTTAGGTCATTTTGTTCTCAATGAATTACACAATGTACAGTAAAGGTTTTGATCTGTAATGTATTTTATTCATCAAGACCCGCTGTGATTTGAGTGTTCCTTTAATTTTTTTGAGCAGTGTTTATCAGCACTCCGACTCTCAAGACGCTTGTTACCTGCAGCCACAGGGATCAAAAAACATCTGGGAAAGTAATGTGTAATGCAATACCTCTATGTCTCACTCCTCTCAGGGACAGCCCTACCAGGGCATGTCTCAGGGCCAGATGGGCATGCAGATTCCCCATGGCATCGCCCTAATGGAGCCCCGACGTCCACCTCACGACTACCTGCCCATCGCCGTGCTCACCACTGTCTGCTGCTTCTGGCCCACAGGAATCATAGCCATCATAAAGGCAGTACAGGTTGGTATCAGACTATTACCCCATTATTTAGATCAGCAGAAGGGGCATTGGTGTCCTGGGAACCAGATGTCTGGTCCAACTTTGCCATTTACTGAAAGGAATTCCAGAAAAGGATACAATTTTGTTTATTTGTATTAAATCTATGAATGATCTATAGACATGGACCAGAAAAATCACTCACTGTGTTAGTTCATTTAGTACTCCAAAAATAATAGCCATGCTAAAACAAATCAATATTAGCTAGTTAAGTTCCTCCTAATTAGACATGTGTTTACAATGTATCCAATTTTGGTTTATCCTTGTTGGTTTAGATATTTGTTTTGTTATTATTTTACCCCACTTTTCTCCCCTCGGCATGATGTCCAAATTAGCAATACCTTTAGCTAACATCTTTAGGCTACGATTTTGAATATTTGAGGTGCGGGTACTCAGTTCCAGTGTGCTCCTCAAATCAAGCACTGATGTCTGTTGTTTATTTGTACGCTTTTTTCGGTTAGCCTGTTCCCCATGCACAACACCCTACATTATGTAATTGCAGCATTGTTTACACGGTTTCAAATTGATTTTTGCTTAAGGCTCGCTTCAATGTGTTTGAGTTGATCCAAGCTGACAACTAGGCGTAGAACTTAAAGGGGAACTTTCATTTGTCTAAAATTAGTCACTGCAAAGGTGTCTAGAATTGGTTCAGGTTTTGTCTAGTCTGGACATCAGTGGATGTAGAATTCCTGGGATCAGGATTTTTTTTCTGTTGGCAACAGAGCTTGCTTGCTGAGTGTCCTTAAATAGACTATGTACTACATTGGGTAAATATTTATGAAGATAAAACATTAAATTATTCAATTTGGTTAGATGGTTGACGTGACATAAAGCTGTGCAAATATGTTATTATCCATTTATTATCCATTTACTGTAGGTGAAATGTTTGTATACATTAATTTTGCGCAAACAATATGGGTTTCATGTTTGGGATATGGCTTACATGCAATTTGTTTAGGCTACAACGAAAGACAGTGAAAGAGAAAAATTACTAATGATAAAAGGCCTAAATGGCAATTGCCATGTTACTTTGGCTGATGTGTCTGACGTATTTAGACAACTACTGCTGTGTTTGGGAGCAGTTTCATTGATCTGTGTTGTTGCCATCAGTAAGGACGACATCACGCATGACCCATGTTGCTTCACGGACAGAAAAAAATCAAACATTTTGTATGAATGTTGTATTCCACAACATGTGGGGCGGAGGGGTGCCTAGCCTGTTGATATAGCTCGTAGTCCACCTTGCAATCTCTAAATGTATCAGGGTCACATTTCTGAGAAATTAGGTTGTTCCTCTGTAAACCATCAATATGGTTGATTAAAAGAAAGCCTTATATTGTGTTTACGGGCTTTTTGTGTTATGGGCTGTTGTTTACACTGCACTGCGTCTTTCTCTCAATTTACTTAAGTTCCAGGGTAGCCTACTGCATTGACATGATGTATATTCTGTTAAGATTTTGATAGCAACATAGTATATGAGGCGTAAAACTTCTGTCTCCCTTCCTCCGTCAGGTGCGTACGGCAGTGGCCAGGGGGGACATGGTGACGGCAGAGATAGCGTCCCGTGAGGCTCGTAACTTCTCCTTCATCAGCCTAGCGGTGGGAATTGCCTCCATCGTCCTGTGTACAATCCTCACCGTGGTGGTCATAATAGCCTCCCAGCACCACGACGACGACTGGGAACCCTAATACCTGCAGGGTGGGATCCTGGGATAAGTAGTTTTATGTGGAGACACTCTAATACCGGTATGTTATATTGGGAGTATATATGTGTATAAATATGAACCCTGAGTTGATTCTGCTCTATTGGGGTTTATATACACCCTGTGAACTGTATATACTGTTTTGACCTACTGACAACTAATGGGTTGACAAACAATCACAGCTAATATTCAAACACCAAAACAAATAGCAACTCATTATGGGCTAGCATTACTTACCAATGTAACCATTTACACTCTGATATAATAGCGCTCCATAGCGCTTATAGGGAAAATGCATTCACAGAAGCATTAAATATTAAGAATGAATGAATTACTGACTCATTTTTGATCCCTTCAAACCTAGCAAGACCAAAAAATGGTTCATATTTAAGCCTTCACAAAACTGCCAAATAGATCACAAATCATAACGAACATTATTTAAATATATAATTTATATATAACCTACCCAGTAAAGTTGATTTAGATTCTTTCTAATATAAAATACTTTTATTCAATTTTGTCATCATTCATAGGTTTGGATTTTTGTGATGTGCAAAAACACCTGCCATGTAATGATAGTATTTTTTACATTTATTTGAAAGGGAGGATTTATTACAGAATAACAGAAATAGATAAAAAGGGAAGTTCGATAGTTACTGCGTTGGGTCAGTACCTTCAAATCCCTAAACTGAGGTGGATAATTTGTCAATTTGTACTTGAGTAAGGTATTTCATCTTAATTGCTCATGATCTGGATAAGAGCATTTGCTAAATCATTAAGATGTACATCTAAATTATATGTATACATTTTACACAACCTCAAATGTAAGTCAGTGAAGTTAGTGAAATAGGATCTATGTAAAGTTGTATTGATGCAGGAATACATCATAGGATATAATGTATACCTTTTCCCCATGCCTTTTTAGCTGCTGATAACTTTGAGTTACACAGATTAATTGTTGCACTAGATTGTTTATATGTGTTGGCCTCATTTATCTATATGCATTGATTTGTCTATATTTTCTTATTTATTTTGTATTCATGTACTATGTTTTAGCTTTATAGCATGTCACTGTTATGTTTTAGTTGATATCAATAGTTTATCAACCTACACACTCTGAAACTATCTGAAATTGGATGATGTTTGTGATGATTTGCACTTACCAGCAGTGACATAGCACAGAAGCTGATATTGTTGCTTTGTACACCATTGCTAGTATCAGTAGATTTCTTGTGGTTCGTACATAGGTTTTTATAAAATTCAATGAACATTTTAGACGTAGACACATTTAGAACAAAAATTGTTTGACTAATTGAAGTGGTTGACCCATTTCTATCGTCATTGGGTATTGCTGTACTACAACAACAATAAAAAGACATTTGATGAAAAATGCTTGGAAAGGCTCAAGATTAAAAAGGGTATTTAATTATACTGTACATATAGGCCAAGAGTAGTGTAAATCTGAGAAATTGCTGCTTTTTCAAATGTTGGTTTTGCAAGTCCTGAATAAAGACTTCAGAATTATCTTAGAATTGTAATTTCTTCTGTTGAAAATTTTTATTCTAGGCAAATCATTTATGCAATAGACAAATCTCTGTAGTGCATGCCATTGCCAATGTGTGCCATTATTTCAGTTCTGTCAGCCCAGGTTTTCTCTAATTGTCTTGGTTGATAATAAAGGTTGTGCCAAACAAATTTTGTCTCTAATCAAGTCTAGCGATATAAACTGAAGTGACCTGAGATGGAATCAGTGGAGCAGAACAACTGATGGTAGCACTAAAATAAAACAAATGTCTCTGAAGAGAGTGAGTGAGAAAAAGCAATGCCTAATATATTGTATATTGTAGCATTTTCCAACAGTTGTCAACAAATACCTTTTATTACCCTAAGCCCCTACTCTATCTCTGTCATTCTTCTGCTGTCATGCTTTCTGCTGTCCAAAATTGGGACCATGATTGTTGACATATTTCTATTTCTGCTTCTCCTTTCTTTTCTATTTTCAATTCTTAAAATACCGATTTTAAAATTAAAATGAAGTTATTTTGAGAAGTTGAAAATGTATTGTTTCTCACAAAGGACCATGATTATGGATTTTGTACTAGGGTGTATACAATTTTATTCAGAAAGTGTTATTATTACATCATTAGTATTTCTATGGTGATCCATATTCTGTTTGGTGGTAATCACTTTTGCATTTGATTATCACTGCTGTATTAATATATGTACATACATTGTATTTGAAGAACGTGTTCTTACTGTACTTTGATGACAGTATTGTAGAAATATGTTGAAAGAAAAGTAAGCACAGTATCTGTATTGCTCTTACAAACCTCTTTAAAAGAGAAGTATTGGTATGGAATGTGTGTGTATGCTTTTTAGACTTACTCCTAGCATATCTAGTTGTTTTTAGATCCACACGTGTATCACACATCCTTGTTTTCTAAGATTCTACGTTATTGCAAATTATTAAAGCTGGGCAAATGCTAATGCTTCTTTGCAGTAATAAACTACCTTTTCTGTAAGCTTGAGCCTGTAAATGTGAACCTAATTGCCGTGTTCAAGGTGGCTGGCAACATCACGGTGTATACATGTGCTTTTGGGGATTATTTCTGTTCATGGATGTTACACATGCATTTGTTGTGTATGAATTCCTTGGTTTGAATAAAATATGTTTTGATTGTGCAAGACTATGTGATATTGACTGTATTCATCTTTCTCACTGTCTTGTTTCTGTCTTTCTCTCTAGCGTTCTCTCTGGCCTTTCCTCTCCATTCGTCTCTCAGGTGCTATTTATAGTTGGCCCGGATTTCTCCATCCCTGTATCTCTCTTTCGCTCCCTGTCAGAAGATGAAGTATCTTTCAATATCTGGGGCTTAATCACATACCAAAGTGCAGCCTTAATGATATTGCCATCTGTTTGGGTGCCAATGTTACCCTGTTTTTTAAAAATGATTTCTTTACATTTATTTTCATTTTTTAATCATATAACTGAACCTCATTATAATATATGACAACAAATCTCAGTCTCAACCACGCCAACAATCCAGTATTACACTGGCTGACTGCACATGTGCCTAGACATTCAAATAGTGTGTGTGTGTGTGTGTGTGTGTCTAGGCCAGACTGTGTCTGCATGATCACAGATGGTCATTTAGCCTCCCAAAGAGAGACCCGGCGTCTGTGCAATCGTGAAACTGGGACTGGCACGGTGTGCATCACGTGTTCCGCTACACATCCCCACCTCCCGTAAGCTGACCTGCACCGTTTCTGCGTGTATTTGTGTCGTCGCGCCGAGCATGTCGAGACTGATTAACGACCCGTTGGTGATGAACGAATCTGTGTACTACGTGCACCTTCCAGTGCAGCCAGCCAAGACAAACAATTCAGGTCTGCCAATGAACTTAATCCATCAATGAATTAGTCCTCTTCTGCCCCTTTTATCTATTTTATTCTCCCCTTCTCTAAATCCCGTCATACTCCCCCCCACAATATCTTTTAACATAACTAATTACAACTAGGACACAACTCTAAAATAAGAAATATTTATTATTTTCTACAGTTCAATTGTAATTTACACAAAATCATTTATACATTAATCTTTACATTGTCAGTGCTATTATAACATTTTCTACAGTAACACGTTTGGAATGAAATAAATGAGCTTTTCTGTGTTCCAGCCCTATGATTGTAAAACCTTAGTTCTGACGTACTGACAGAGGCACAGGGAGGCAGCGGTGCAGTGATTCCTTCTCAGCCGTAGGTGTTGTGTGGAGTTCGGCAGCTTTTCAGACATTAACAGCTTGACATACACAGCACCATATGTCAGTAAAAGTTGGAGTGCTTTGGCCTGCAAAAAGGATAATTTTGGAAAACATGAACAACAAAAGAGAAGTTGTGACACAGCATTAAATACATGCCAACTAATCTGTATCTAAAACAGTTCTGTCTGAAGTCCGTAGTTCTTTTTTCTGAAAGAAACAAAGTATATGATATCTATGTTTCGGAAAATGTTAGTGATATGTTGTATTTTAGCAGTAAGGCAGGAGAGTGTGGGGTGTTGTATACAGCCAATATACCATGGCGTACCACAATGCATTACAGAGTTTCTTGACACAGCACTTATTCATGGATTGGCAATATTCCATAAACTCCCAAGATTCCTTTTACAATTACAAACCATTCACCAATGCAAATATAGCAGTGGAAGGTTGTGATATCATACCCATAGTACACGGTCTCATATACCACAGCTGTCAACCAATCAGCATTCAAGATTCAAACTACCTCGTTTGTAATTCTAATTCATAGTGTATATGAATCATCCATATACTAGTATTTATATTATACACTGCGTGCACAATTATTAGGCAAATCGTATTCCTCCAGATTTATTTTATTGTTGAAGAAACTCAATGCTTTCAGTCAATCCAAAATATAATTGAAACTCAAACCTGAATGTTTAACAAAGGAAACATTTGTTTTGATCTTTCTCAGGGGAATACATGTGTGCACAATTATTAGGCAACAATTAGTGTGCAGAATTATTAGGCAACTAAATTACAAAAATAATTTCTCTAACTCACTTGTTTATTCTCAATTTTTAGAGTAAAAGCAACAAATAAGTAACACAAAATGAAAATTAAATAACATTTCTGGCCTTTCAAAAATATTCAGTGACCAATATAGCAACCCTTCGTTTCAATAACTGCCCCTGAGCCTTCCATCCATGCAGTCTGTTAGTTTCTTGATCTGTTCACGATCAACTTTAACTGATGCAGCAACCACAGCCTCCCAAATGCTGTTCAAAGAGGTGTATTGTCTTCCCTGACTGTAAATCTCACGTTTGAGAAGGGTCCACAAGTTCTCAATAGGATTTAAGTCAGGAAAGGAAGGGGGCCAGGTCATTATTCGGGCATCTTTGAGGCCCTTGCTTGCTAGCCAAGCAGTGGAGTACTTGGATGCATGTGATGGAGCATAGTCCTACATAAAGAACATGGCCTTCTTGAATGCTGAGGACTTCTTCCTGCTTGAAGAAAGTATCTTCCAGAAACTAGCTGTAGTTATGGGAGTTGAGTTGGACCTTTTTTGGACCTTTTCAACCCGAAAAGGTCCAACTACCTCATCCTTAATGATAGCAGCCCATACCAGTACCCCTCCTCCACCTTGCTGGCACCTGACTCGAAGTGATGCCCTGTGTCCATTAGTGATGGCCACAGACCCATCCATCTGGTCCATCAAGAGTCACTCTCATTTCATCTGTCCATAAAACCTTTGAAAAATCTGTCTTCAGGTATTTCTTTGCCCAATCTATACGCTTCAACATGTGAATCTTATTCAGTGGTGGTCTTCTTTCAGCCTTCTTGACCTTGGCCATGTCTCTGAGCACTTGACACCTTGTACTTCTGGACACACCAGGTAGGTTGCAGTTCTGGAATATGGTGGCACTGGAGGATTATGGGTTCCTGGTAGCTTCACGTTTAATTCTTTTCAAGTCTTTTGCAGTTAATTTGCGTCTTTTCTTCTCCATACATTTTTTGTATGGAGACTATTTGCAACAAAACGTTTGAGTGTCCGGTGGTCACGCCTCAATAGTTCAGCTATTTCAAGAGTGTTGCATCCGTCTGAAAGGCATTTTACAATTTATGACTTTTCATTGTCAGTTAAATCTCTTTTTTGGCCCATTGTACCTGAGGTCATGAAGCTGCCTAATAATTCTGCACACCTTGATATGTGTTATTCACTGTTGCCACACCCTCCCTCATTACACAAATACATATCACCTGAAAATGATTCAATCCAATGAGCATTCAAGTTTATATGGTTTGGAGTTGGAAAATGTGCATAGAAATAATAATACAATCAGAATACTCACTTGCCTTGTGAGAATATTATCAATAGACCACATATACAATACAGTACGTTTCTATGGCAGGATATCAAGACAAAATCCACAATTGTCTGATAATCTGAAATACATGTATAATTCTTTGCTTAAAGGGTGATTTTGTTCAATATTGTGCGCTATAGGAAAATACTGTACTTAGGACAGCAGTCCACAGAAGCTAAGATTAAAAATGTTACTGAAAGCTGTCTCTAACCTCTACTGGTAATATTTGATCTGGTACCAGACTGTAGTTAGTAGTGAGTTTGGTATCCTCCCTCTGGCTGGTTGTGGTACTGCTCGCAGTCTCTTCATTGTTCACCAATAAGGGCCTTTCCTCATCAGAACCTTCATTAACACTTGACCCCAACACAACAGGTTCGAAGGTCATGGCCTCTGCGACCAAGACAAGGTGGGACATTCTCTTTTTGAGTCTCTTCTAGAGAGGGAGTGACAAGTGACCTGTTAGATGGCATTATCAGGTAGCATCACACAGAAATGCTGCAGGGTAGTCGTCAATACAAATCAGTATATCATATTCATATTAGGGCAAACATGGTGAAATCATTCATTATGTCCCTACCTGAGCCGCATCTCCAGCAAAGCTCCTCTCCTCTAGAGTTTCAGCCAGTGCCTTCACACAGTGGGCTATGTCCCAGTACACAATGAATAGCTGAGAATATGTGTGTGTGTGTGTGTGTGTGTGTGTGTGTGTG